>PVHT020003426.1:2019616-2117254 GCA_004024745.2 Catagonus wagneri | reverse complement strand
GCCGGTATTCAGGTCTCTAACTCCGATTTTCCTATCTCAATCCAGCTGCTGCGTTTTTCTCAGGCTTTGATGTCCCTCTAGTTCCGATGGTCGTTGATCCGCTGATCGTTGTTTAGGTTTCTTCCCAGGAAACTTTTCTTTTTCACAGCTCCCTCCCTGGAGTGCTGGTTACGGTCCTAATTGCTTTTCTCTCTCACCTTTTTTTTTTTTTTCTTCACTTGTTCTACCCAGATATTTCAAGGGTTTCTTGCAGTTTTTGGAGGTTTAAATTAATCAGAATTCAGATGATGATTTGTCCAACTTGTTTTATATTTAGATGCATTTTTTGGTGTATTTGTGGGAGAGGGTGAGCGCGACCTCTTATCCTCCGCCATCTTGCCGCAGTCTCTGAAAAGAATTCTTGAAGCATATGGGAACTTTCCTCAGTTACTAGTCTCTTAAAAATAATTTTTAAAACAAATATTTATTAAGCATCTGCTATGTGTTGGCAACTGAAGATAACAAAGCAGATTGTTTAATAATCACCCTCATGAGACTTATAATTTAATAGGAGGAGACAGAACCAACAATAAGTAAAATATACAGTGTGTGAATTGAAGGTCAGGGTTGTGAAAAGCAGGACAGAAGTATACCTTTTTATTAATCAGGCTAGATCCCACTCGAAGGGTCAGTTCTAGGGTAGGCGGGTTCTGATAGCCACCTGAAGAAGGCTGTTTCTTCTGGGGACCTTGAATTAGAGAGCTGAGAGGGAGACCTAGAACCATCACTGGGGTAACTCACTGTGCTGTGTGTCAGGTTCAGAGAAGAAAGAGAGAATAAGAACAAAGGAGGAAGAGCCAAGGTGGGAGCGGGGGAGAGTGGGGGGGGGTGGGGGGAGGCTCGGAGAAGTATTGAGTCAAGTGTAAGAAGTTGGTCTACGAGAGTGGATCAGATCCAAGTTCAGGAAGGACGAGTGTGGGCACACTGAGCTCCGTGGTGTAAGCTACAGGGCGCTCCCAGGGAGCCCCAGAAATCATGCAGGCCTGGCAAAAATCCATGACCAATACCGGCTTCTAGATCCTTGACAAAGACCCTCTCTGCAAGTCCTCTTCAGGACACATGCTTCATCTATGACCTCACTTGCTACTAGTTCTTCACATGGGAGAATGCCCAGAAATGATTTTAGACACTTTTTTATTTTATTTTATTTTATTTATTTTATTTTTTGACTGCCTTCACAGTGTGTGGAAGTTCCCGGGGCCATGGAATCAAACCTGTGGAACAGCAGTGACAACACCAGATCCTTGAGAATGAGGCCATGGAATTCCTAAAATGTTTTGTTTTTGTTTTTGAACTGCTGAATGTAGAATGAGTTTACTGCCCCAGAGGCACAGGGACCCCAGCGGGACGTGGATGCCATAGTTTAAAGTCCTGACTCACAGGCTGCTGCATGTCCTGAGCCCCTCTGTCCCCATTTAGCTCCTCCTTGTCCCCTTCTCCATGCTGGGGGCAGACAACATTCTCTCTGTTAATCTATAAGCTTTCTCCTCTTTCTGGGAAGCAGAGGAAGCCAAACAAGGTAGAGTCCCACAGAGAGTAGCTTCTGCCTGATACTGCTGGGGTGTCTGCAGTGTGACTTGTCCCCACCAGAGACAGGGAGCCGAAGCTTTCACAGCCCTCTACCTATATCAGTCCTTGGCTAAGAGCTTCCTGGAAGGACCTAAATACCTGGGCAATGCTGGCTTTCAGCAAGCTCCCCCCAAAATTCCCGAGTTTTGAAAATCATTGGAATTTTGGACAGGTGGTTTTCAGATGTACATTAGCTGAAGAGGCCTATTAAAATTCCTCAGTAACATTTTTTTCTTCCAGTTTTATTGAGATGTAACTGACCTATAGCACAGTGGAAGTGTAGAGTGTACAGCATAATGATTTGATTTCTTCTGCTCAATATTTGGATTCAAGAATTTCCACTGCTAAAACTAACACAGTTTTAAAACCACTGCAGCAGGGAGAGGAAGAGAATGTGTGGGTCTAAATACTTCCCTTTCATCCTCTGCAAAGGGGCACGCGAGGTCCTGAGCAGAGGTGGGGATCTTGTTAATGGACAACCTGGATACACAGGCTGGTCCTGGACAAGGAAAAGCCATCATGGATATCATCCGTGGAGACAATTAAGAGCTGGCTATGTAAATTAATGGGTGATTCTATATAAATTAAAACACCCTCTTTTTTAAGTGAGGAGGTACCAATATGATGATTCTTCGTGGCACTTCACATGTGCCTCTTTCCTTCTCTCTCTGATGGGTGGATTGGGCAGAAGGTACTGGCAGAAAAGAGGCCTGTCAAGTAGTTCATCACAGTACAAGCAGGCCCTACCTTGGTGATAAACTCCCTGGATATCCTTATTTCATTCTTGTCTCCGTGAGCGGCTTCATTGAATGGTCCCCACCAGTCCTGGGTATCCAAACGAAAAAACTAGAGCTTACGGCCATTTATTCATTTAACAAATGCCCACTCTTGAGACTTTGCCCTTAAGCTATTGACTCAAACAAGTTCTGCCCAGGAACATGTCTGTCTAAATCAGGGTCTGCTCTAGTCTGGTTAGTATTTGGATTTCATTTTGAATGGTGCCTGTGAGTACCGCTGTGTTAGGTACTTCATCATGGATGAAAGAAGCATCCAGCTCTAAATAGCAGTTCTCATACTTATGGCTTAAGAGTTAAACCATAGTTTAGCTCTGGTAGACACATTCCTTTGTTTTTGTTTCAACCAAGCTGCTTCCCTCCATCTTTTGAAGGATGGCCGTGTTCGTCAGACCTGTGATAAGAAAAATGCATTAGGAAATATTGAGTATCCATTTTACTTACGGACTTCCTACTGAAATTTCTCTGCTGGGCCAGATGATTTAGATTGCTGACATATGAGCCAGAGCCTTTGCTAGTAGTGATTAGCAGACTGGATCATGCCTTTTGCTAATAATTTGAGCTGAGATTCCTTTTGCTAATAATGTGAGCTGAGTTCATTTTTATTCAGACTCCTGAGCAAACTGAACCTAATTTTGTTGAGGTGACTAGATACATCTGGATGTGATTGCAAAATGAGCTTAACAAAAAAGATAAAATGATTTTTACACATAGACGTCAAAGTTTCTAAAAACATGGATAGAGAGAGATTAATTGTGACTAACGTAGCTTGGAATGACAAAATGCAGCTGTTGTTGACATCTGCGGAGCCAGCTGTTGGTTCTCGACTTGACAACATCTCTTGCTATGCATGGGGAGCCATGTCTGTTCACTTTTGATGAAATAAGGGTATAGCATATGTGCTCAACACACGCTAAAGCGCTGACGTGAGACCAAAAAGTGATTTAACTAAAATGTAAATCTTTTTCTCTCAAAATAAGATATAACTTAATCTATACTATGGCTGAAATACATACACATAGGTTTGGGAGTCCTCTCTCATTGTCTCCTCTTTTTTCCTCATACTTGAATCAATCTCTCCCTCCTTCCCGTCTCCCCCCTGCCCCCAACCACTCTGTGCTCACTTCTATACCCATAGCTGAAAACTCAGAGAGCCTTTAATGTTTAACCCATCATGAATTTGATGGGAGCACCACCTCTGTGTCTAGAGTGCTTTTTTATTTACTTTCAGATAGATTTTCACTTTTGACTCTGACAGCACTTTTGACTCTGTCATCCCATTGTGCAAATGCGGAAACTGAGACTCAGGGTGGGTATGAGAAGTTAGGTGCCCTTGGTCCACAAGGAACTGGCTGAGCTGGAATAAGGACCCAGGGCCCTAACAACCCAGGCTGCCCCTCCCCCTCACACCTAGGTATTGCAACATCAGTATGTCGACTCATAATTCCCCCGAGGACCCGTATGAAGACATAAGAGCAGTAAAATAAAAATAGTGTATTTTTATACCTTCTTTACGCAGCACCACCTTATCTTGTGGAGCCTTGGCTTTTCAATTCTTCTTCCCGGAATTGATTACCCTTAACATGGTAGAAGAGATAATCATGTACCTGAAAGGTTTTATACAGGCATCAGAAGGACCCTCCTATTCAAAATTATCCCCCATCCAAAGCCATTGCTTGAAAGTCCACCATTCTTTTAAAAAGCATATGTCCCTGAGCAAGGTGAAACATTGAGTTCATTTGATTTAAAGTGTTACTGATTCATTCAGCTTAACTCCATCCAGAGACACCTAGGACAGCATGGGAGAATCCTGAGCACTAAAAGGTAGAAGGGCAGTGAAGAAGAGTGAACAGGAGCATTTCCAGAAGGCTTCCGGCTGTCATTTCTTGGGGCTGAGAGCCCAGGAGCCTACACTTCAACTCTCCAGCCTGGGACTTGTGAGAACCCAGTCCCACCTCTGAGGTTTCTAGGAGTGGGGAAAGGATGGTACCCCCGTCAGGAGGAGGTTCCCTTGGATTTGCGCTGAGCGGTCTCCCGGTGGCTCTGCCTGGGCTGCCAGCACATTTCACCTGGGCTGCCTTTGGCAAGGCTAAGAGCACAAGTATAGTGGGCAAGTGCAGGTACTACACACACAGCAGCCCTTAGAGAGTGACTTCCAGAGTGTCCTGTCTGTGGAAGCAAGTGGTGGCAACTTCCGTTTTGTGTTTGATTAATCCCTAGGCTACTTTTAGTACAAGGGATGATCTGATCATTATGGTCACTGAGTGTAAAACCAGGAACTTTCAGGGAAGTTCTTTTCTTGTGCTAGGAGAGAAAAGATCCTCAGAATAAGGAAAGGTAGAGATTAGGGTTTAAATTGGAATTTGAGTCCTATCCTATTCTATGCCATGGGTGCAGATCTAAAAATTAAATACACATATAAATAAATAAATAAATAAATAGCTATAATTTATCTAATATTTTTTGTGTCCTGGTCTCTGTGCTCAGAGCTTTTCATGCATATCTCAGTTAATCTTCAGAACAATCTTATGTGGTATTTTGTTTCCTTCATACCTCTTTTAAAATTGTGAAAGATAGTGAATTTAAATTTGAAATCAACTAAGAGAAAAGTCTTACAGTTGACTAATATAAAGCTCATGACTCCATGCCCAATAAGGATACATGCAGTGGATACATGTTCCAGCTGAGATACTTGATTCACAACTTCTTTTGTTGTGAAAATGGAATTTGGGGACAGTAAAGAATTTTCTCATAGTGTCACTGTTAGTACATATCAGGACCAGGGTTCATCTGGGTCTCTCTGAATTCTCTCTGGGCACCCACCACTGTGTTTGGCTTTCTCCACAACAGTTTCTTGTACAAGAGAGAAGAAGAAATGCATTTTTTCCCATGTATAGTATGGGGTCCAAATAGAGTGATGGTCTCTCATTAGAATTCAGCCATGAATTTCATGGCAAATATTGAAACAATGAGTATGAGGTTTGTTCAGTATTCTAACAGCAAGCCTCCCACTGATGTCACTGTTCAAACATTTTCTTCCAAATTAATTGAAAGTTCTGTTGAGAGAGTCATCTTGCTCTCACTGTTTCTGCTGGTGGCTCCCAGTGTGTTGGCCAAGAGGATAGCCTGCTGAGGAAACTCCATGAGACGGAGAAGAGACAGAAGTTTTCTAGGAATCTCAAGAGTTACCGACTTCACTCAAATTAGGCAAAAATTATTCTTGGTTTAGAGCTCAGCTTCAGTATCACCAAGTCTGAGGGAAGGTGGGACTGGGCTCCCTGGAGGCAGCTGGAAAATGACATCTTTGTTAATCCATGTCCCTTCTGGCCATGTCCCACACCTGTTATCCTGGAGGGCATCATGAGCAAAACAGTGGATGAATTAATTCATCTTAGGGCTGGCAATTACCATGGCTGTTTATGCACTTGGATCATGGGGAGCCAAGTGGGTCTCCTCCAAGTGGATTCCTAGATTTCTGCCTCCTTCATTCTAGCAGAATGAAAGAGTCAGCCATAACCGTCTCTGTCCCCTTTCCAGTTTCCCAGTGCTCTCCGTACACACTTCCACTGCTTACATTTCTTTATTGGATAAGAGAAAATTTAAATTTGAAATCAACTAAGAGAAAAGTCTTACAGTTGACTAATATAAAGCTCATGACTCCATGCCCAATAAGGATACATGCAGTGGATACATGTTCCAGCTGAGTTACTTGATTCACAACAACTTCTTTTTTTTATTATGGCCACACTGCAGCCAGTGGAAGTTCCTGGGCCAGGGACTGAATCCAGGCCGTACGTATGACCTATGCTGCAGCTGAAGCAATGCTGGATCCTTTAACCCACTGCACTGGGCCAGGTATCAAACCCGCACCTTTACCTATGGCACCACAATGGGAACTCCAACTTCTAGAGGCTTCTTCCTCGTTCTTTTTTTTTTTTTTTAGGTTTTATTGAAGTGTAGTTGATTTACAATGTTGTGATCATTTCTGCTGTACAACAGAGTGATTCAGTTATACATGTACATACATCCATTCCTTTTTAGATTCTTTCCCCACGTAGACCATCACAGAATATTGGATAGAGTTCCCTGTGCTCTATACAATATTTTGGACAATCATTCCACTTACCACAGTGTGCATATGCCAGTCCCAAACCCCCTGTCCATCCCTCCCCCTCACTTGTCCCCTTTGGTAACCATAAATTTGTTTTCAAAGTCTGTGAGTCTCTTTCTAGTCTGCAAATAAGTTAATTTGTATCCTTTTCTTACAGTCCACATATAAGTGATAGCATACCATGTTTGTCTTTCACTGTCTAACTTCACTTAGTATGATAATCTCTAGGTCTGTCCATATTGCTGCAAATGGTATTATTTCATTCTTTTTTATGGCTGAGTACTATTCTATTGCATATATGTACTACATCTTTTTTCTCTATTACTCTATTGACAGACATTCAGGTTGCTTCCATGTCTTGGCTATTGTAAATAGTGCTGCAGTGAACACTGTATGTAGCTTTTGGAATCATGGTTTTCTCCAGATAGATACCCAGGAGTGGAATTGCTGGATGATATAGTAGTTCTATTTTTATTTTTTTAAGAACCTCCATACTGTTTTCCATTGTGGTTGTACCAATTTGTATTCCCACTAACAGTGTAAAAAGGTTCCCTTTTCTCCACACCCTCTGCAGCATTTATTATTTGCAGACTTTTTAATGATGGCCATTTTGGCTGGTATAAAGTGGTACTTTATAGTAGTTTTGATTTGCATTTCTCTAATAATTAATAATGTTAAGCAAGTCAGATCTTTTTTTATTTTTTAATTTTTATTAAAGTGTAATTAATTTACAATGTTCCTTCAATTTCTGCTATCCAGCAAAATGACTCAGACACCCATACACACACCCCCCCTTTTTTTTTTTCATTTTCCATCAGGTTCTTACCCAAAAGACTGGACACAGTTCCTTGTACTGCACAGCAGGACTGCATCACCCATCTGTTCTAAATGTAACAGTCTGTATCTACCAACGCCAAACTCCCCATCAGTCCCCCTCTCTCCTCCTTTCCCCCTAGCAAACACAAGTCTGCCCTCCATGTCTGTGATCTGTTTCTGTTTTATAGATAGATCATTCTGTTTTATAGATAGATACGATCTGTTTCTGTTCTATATTTTAGACTCCACATATAAATGATATCATATGGTGTTTGCCTTTCTCTTTCCAACTTACACACTTGGTATGAGAGTCTCTAGTTCCATCATGTTGCTACAAATGGCATTATTTTATCTTTTTTATGATCAAATAGTATTCCATTCTACATATTTACCACATCTTCTTAATCCATTTATCTGTTGATGGACATTTAGTTTGTTTCCATATCTTGGCAATTGTAAATAGTGCTGTAATGAACATAGGAGTGCCTGTATCTGTTTCCGTGAAAGCTTTGTCTGGGTATATGCCCAGGAGTAGGATTGCTGGATCATACGGTAGTTATATATTTAGTTCTTTGAGGTACCTCCATACTGTTTTCCATAGCGGTCGTACCAGTTTACATTCCCACCAACAGTGCAGGAGGGTTCCCTTTTCTCCACCCCTCCTCCAGCATTTGTTGTTGTTGACTTGTCAGTGATGGCCACTCTGACTGGTGTGAGGTGGGACCTCATCGCAGTTTTGATTTGCATTTCTCTAATAATTACTGATGTTGAGCATTTTTTTTCATGTACCTGCTGGCCATCTCTGTGTCTTCTTTGGAGAAATGTCTGTTTAGGTCTTCTGCCCATTTTCCGATTGGGTTCTTTGTTTTTTCATTGTTTAGTTGTATGAGTTGTTTGTGTATTTTTGATATTAAACCTTTGTCAGTTGAATCACTTGCAAAGATTTTCTCCCATTCTGTGGGTTGTATTTTTTTTTATTATTTCCTTTGTTATGCAGAGGCTGTTGAGTTTAATTAGGTCCTTTTTTTTTTTGTCTTTATTGTCATTATTCTAAGAGGTCAATCAAACAAGATGTTGCTATGATTTATGTCAAAGAGCATTCTGTTGGAGTTCCTGTCGTGGCTCAGCAGTAACAAACCTGACTAATATCTATGAGGACACGAGTTCCATTCCTGGCCTTGCTCAGTGGGTTAAAGATCTGGCATTGCTATGGGCTGTGGTGTAGGCCACAGACGTGGCTCGGATCCTGTGCTGCTGTTGTGTAGGCCAGTAGCTACAGCTGTGATTTGACCCCTAGCCTGGGAACTTCCATATGCAGTGGGTGTGGACCTAAAAAGGCAAAAAAAGGAAAAAAAGCCTTCTGCCTATGTTTTCCTCTAGGAGTTTTATAGTATCTGGCCTTACATTTAGGTCTTTAATCCCTTTTGAGTTTATTTCTGTGTATGGTGTTAGAAAATTTTCAAATCTCATTCTCTTACATGTGGCTGTCCTGTTTTCCCAGCACCACTTATTGAAGAGACTGTCTTCCTTCCACTGTATGTTCTTGCCTCCTTTGTCATAGATTAGTGGACCATAGTTGTTTGGGTCCTAGAAACTTCTTCACAGAACACTGAGGCATGTGTTTGGTGCTTTTTCCAGATTTATGCATGAAGTCACCTGATAGTGAGAATCCCCAAGGAACTCATAGGCTCCTTGTGAAGCTCAAATGAGCAGATAAAGCTATGGATGAGAACAGTGTCCAGCACACAAGAAGTAGTGAGTTAAAGTTAGCTGTTGTTAATGTCAACCATACTGTCTTCTTCAGTTTACTCATAAGGAGTCTGAGACCCAGGTTTATAAAGTGACCTGTTCAAGATCACATAGAAATCCAGTGGCAGGCTTGGAACTGGAATCTCAGACTCTTGGTTCCTTTTACGTGTTATTTGTAAATTCAGCAGCTGTTTATCAACTCTTTATTCTACGCTAGACACTGGCTGAGGATACAAAAGTGGAAAAGACATGAAAAGACAGTGGGAAACCTAGCAGGAGCTTCTTGTTTATGCAAAGGAGAAATACAACCAGCTGGGGTCTAGAGGTGATTTTCAAGTTATCTAAGCTGTTTGAAATTTCACTGGGTAAAGTCAGTAGTAGGTTCTCCTGACATCAACTTTTGAAAATTTATTTATTTAGTGTCTCTTTAGGGCCACACCAGCAGCATATGGAAGTTCCCCAGCTAGGGGTTCAATCAGAGCTGCAGCTGCTGGCCTACACCATAGCCACAGCAATGCTGGATCTGAGCCACATCTGTGACCTATGCCACAGCTTATGGCAACACCAGATCCTTAACCAGGGAAGTGAAGAGAGTGAAGCCAGGGATCGAAGTCGCATCCTTATGGATACTAGTCAGCTACCCACTGAGCCACAACAGGAATTCCCTAAAATTTATTTTTTAATATTAAATATTTTAAATTATTTAAACATTTATTGAGTATTTATGCAATGCACTTCATATTCAAGCATTGTTTAAAGGAAATTGCATGCACTGGTAGCATTCTGCCAGCCCGTGTACATTTGCCCCTGCGTCTTTCATGCTATCCATTTCCTTTCTGAAGATCCCCCCAAGAGTTATCGGGAGCCAGCTTTTTGTCTGGATGAGCTTCCTTCCCTCCCCCTCCCCCATCCTTGCCTCCCTCTCTCCTTCTCTCTGTCCCTCCTTTCTTTCCTTCTCTCACTTTCTTTCTTCCTTTCTTTCTATGATTTAGAGCCCCATTTAATGAACAATGACCTCACCTAATCAGAATCCCCTTAGAAATAGGATTGTACATTTCATCAAGCAAGACTCACTCGGTATGGATATGGAAACCTAAATTTCCTTAAAATAGTAACAACAAAGCTTTGATGCAGTACCGTACAGGCCAAGACATTTGCATTCTGCTCTCTTTTCTTTGGAAATTGGGAGAAATTCCCCTGGCATGGGGCTTTCATGGGGGACCCTCTGGACAGCTAGGAAAGATGTCCTCTTCACATGCAGTCTGAAATTAGGGACGTGAGAAAAGTGTTCCAGCTGTGGATAGGCGAAGGGAGGATTGAATTATAGAGAGAGGGAAGTGGTTGGTAAAACAGGTTGTGCCTGGCTGGGTTGAATGTGTTTCTTTGACTTCTTCACACTCTGCTATGAGTTTGCATAGCGCTCTACCAGGATTTAGAAACCATTTTCTCCAGCGTTTATATCCATCAGGGTGTGCTGACATAACTAGTTCATAAGAAGGTACTTAAAGGGAGACCATTCTTTCATCCTTCATTCCTTCAGCATCTGTCAGGTATCACATGTCAGCAGATGTTAGGAGCATCCCATGGCCCTGCTAAGGGGACTTCTCTGAGGGGTAGATGCAGGTAAAGAGGAGGCTGAAAGCCTACCAGCTCATCTGACCCAGCTCTGCTTGTGCATTGTGAATACGTGACCACTGTATGTACTGGTGACGTCACGAGGACATGTACCCACCCTTGTTGCATGCTCCGAACAACCCGATCTAGCTTCCTGAGCCTTGCTCACCCACTACAGTGTTTTGATGATCAAGTGAGCTAAAATATGTGAGAAGTGTTTTGTAACTTGGGAGGAGGTCTTTGTGTACAGGAGAGCACATTGCATCGTGTGAGTGATGGGGCCTCCTGTGTGGGAAATGGAGGGTATGATGACGACAACGCAAGTCGTATGAGCTCATTTCAGCTTCACCTGTTTATAGATTTTGGGTGAAAGTGATAGATGGATAACTATTTGCATGTGTGGGCAGAGTTTGTGAAAATGCAAGGAAGGGGAGGTGTGGGTGTGGCTGTGCAGATACCGCATGCCTGCTCTCCCGGCCCCTCAGTCATGTCGGGTGAAACCCGTAAAAATCAGCTACAGCAGTTGGAAGGCATGGCATTTGCTTCCTTCTAGCCTTGTATTTTTCAAATGGCGGTCTGCATGTTTAGGAGTGCATGTGCCTGTGCAGAACTGCAGACGTCCCCCCGGCCCTGGTGCCTCTGGCTCAGGTTCTCCTCCTACACGGCACCTCATGCCAGGGCGTGTGGCCTGGGAAAGGACCGGTGGCTTAGGGCATGGAGACTTGTTAGTTCAACCGACACACGCTGAGCGCCCACTCCGTCCCAGCCATTGTGCTAAACGCTGATGATGCCAAGAGGAAGCTCTGAGGACAGACCTGGGGAGAGAAGGCACCTAAACTGACAGTTTCTCAATACTGCAGGATGGCACTGTGCCAAAGTACGGTACAGGATACTTCACAGGATGTGGTTTTCCAGAAAGGAGACATCTGAACTGAGTCCTAAAGGACTATAGGAGCTGGGGGCACTGGTTGAAAGGAGCAGAAGATCAATTTGGTTGGAGGACTGGGGGGAGGGGCAGGCAGAGGCACTCCTACCTCTAGTTTGATATTTCTGTTGCTTGAGTTTAAAGCCTGGGCAGAGTTCCCATCGTGGCTCAGTGGAAATGAATCTGACTAGCATCCATGAGGATGTGGGTTCGATCCCTGGCCTCGCTCAGTAGGTTAAGGATCCAGCGTTGCCGTGAGCTGTGGTGTAGGTCACAGATGTGGCTCAGATCCCACATTGCTGTGGCCGTGGCATAGGCCTGCAGCTACAGCTCCAATTAGACCCCCAGCCTGGGAACATCCGTATGCCACGGGTGTCCTAAAAAGACAAAGACCCCCCCCCCACACACACCCCCAAAAAAGCCTGGGGAGGGTGGTGAAACATAAGGTGAGCTGCCTAGGAATGGTAGGAGGGAAGCTGCAAAATCCAAGGACTTTTAGCCAAAGCAAGGACAGAAAGGCTATGAAGATCTAGATAAGCAGGTTCCACGTCTAAGAGAGCAGAAAGTTTACTGGGCCATTAGTATTGGTAAATACTGCTTCTAGAGCAGGACCTGTTGCTCTCTGCCATTTTTATGCCACGTGCGTGTACTGTGAGAGATACAGACAAGAAGGCAAAGTGTGGATGCTGTCCCACATTATATCAGGGCCAGAGACTGGGCTGACAAAACCAGGTAGGCTGAGAAGCCTACCTGGTGTGTGCTCACAAACTGTCCTGGAGTGTGTCTAAGCCCCTTTCCACCTTGGAAGTGTATTTACTTAATAACAAATTGCATATTTACTAGAGGAATCCAGTAAATCTGTAATGAATGAGACTCTTTTAAGATCATTTTTTTCTCTAGACAAAAGCAGATCTACGATTACTCTTAGAAAGTTCAGATTTTTGCAGACAAGTCTGAGAAATGATATTTCATAGTAGTTAATATTATCAAATGGTAACCATTGGTAATGTTTTACATTAGCATTTTTTTGTTTGTTTTTGGCTTTTGGTGTTTTTTTGTTTTTTTGCTTTTTTAGGGCCTCACCTGCGGCATATGGAGATTCCCAGGCTAGGGGTCGAATCGGAGCTACAGCTGCCGGCCTACGCCACAGCCACAGCAACGCCAGATCCGAGCCACATCTGCAACCTATACCACAGCTTATGGCAACGCTGGATCCTTAACCCACTGAGCAAGGCCAGGGCTCGAACCCACAATCTCGTGGTTCCTAGTTGGATTCATTTCTGCTGTGCCACGACGGGAACTCCACATATAGCATGAATTTTTATTTTCCATTTTAAACTTACTGTGATAGGATGAATGTCTTCCACAAAGAGAAGGTAACAGTGCCAGTTATCAATTCATTACCTCTTAGTTTTGAATTTACCTTTCATTGCCCCGCTTTGTGACACTGGAGCTGGGCCCTGGGGACATTTCTCCTTGGCCAGCCAGAGGGTATTAGACTTTGTTAACAGAAGGTGCTGGGGAGCCACGTTCAGGCCAAAGAAGAGGAGGGCATTTCCCTTCCTGTTGCTGGCCTCGGGTCCAGCAGGCCAGTGTGGAGGTGCTCATCTCAGCATCATGGGTGGACTGGCTCCCACAGCCTGCATCTCCAGCAAGTTTTTATGGTACCCAGAACCATTCCTCTGCACCTGGTTCCATCACCAGCCCCTGGCAGTTTCTCCACCACCTGTCAGGCTGCTCCTATGAACCACTTAGTCCATGCCCTTCGGCGAGCGTTTTTGACATTAGGATGATTTTTACCCTTGAAGGGGGCCAAGTTCTTTGTTCTTTTTTTTTTTTTTTTACTGCTCTCTGGATGTGCTACTTCTGAACTCAAAGTTCCCCTTTATCGCTTTAAGTATTAGTTCCTTTTTACTAGTTTTACATCTTGAAGGTCAAGCGTGCATGACCGCCCTCCACCCATCTTCTTGGCCATTGGTCCTTTATCACAGATGCACTCGCCTCCACTTTCCCTGCCCAATACTGGACCTAAACTGTTGGATCCAGTATTTAGTTCAAGTGCAACTGTTTCCTTGGCTGGCCCAGACTTTTAATCCAGGGTCCTTCACCCATACGGGTCGTGAAAGCTGGTAAGAAGGAGTCCTTGGCATTCCAGTTTTATTCTGAAGACAAAGTCTTCCTTTTTCCTCAGTATTTGAATTAATGTGAGAAACTGGTGCTTGCTTTCGTGCCTTTTCAGTTCACTTGAGGAATTTGGATCTTTGTATAATCAACTTGGCTGCTCTGTTGGAGAAGTGAAAGGAGGCTCATGGACTCTCCTCTCCAATAAAGATGCCTTCTTAGAATTAAAGCAACCATTCCCAGAGCTCAACACAGCAAGAGGGGGCTAGGAACCCACTGGGTGTCAGCCCAAGATTAGGCGCTAGGGGAGAAGGAGGTAATGGCAAGTACGATCCTGACTCTTAATGAGTTGAGGTCACAGATTCCTTTGGAAATCTGTTGAAAACTATGAATCCTCTCAGAAAAAAGCCCACACACATAAAATTTGGAATGTTAACTCTCAACACCCCTGCTTTTGGAAACTCATCTCTGGACCCTAGCTCTAAAAATCCCCAACTTAGATGAGACAAATGAGAGACACCACCAGACAGTGTTATGATCAGGAGCTAAATTGAATGGTGTATGTGTAACTTTGTGTAAACTGATGGTGAAGGTGATAAAGACCTCCAGAAAAGTGAACACTGCAGCTGTCTCTAAACATAGGATCCAGGAGTTGTGTGATCTATATGGTCATTTCCTAGGTCTTTGAAACTCTAAGAAATGGAGACATGGCTTTCTTGGTACTTGCCTCCTTCACAAACTAACTTTGCATATTAGGCATCTCAATATGTATCCAATAAATACTTTTTTTTTTAGATGAATTGACTTGAATTCATCATTTGGGCACCCTGTCTTTGCTGCCTTATAAAACCCTAACATCTGTGCGTTAGTCATCTGATTTGTTGAGAAACACTTTAAGAAGCCTGTGTGTTAGATTGGAGGTGGGTACGGAGTTTTGCTTGTGTAAAGCCTCAAAAGCTTCCAGAAATTGTGCAGAAAAGCATCTGAGTCCCAGGTAGAAGAAAACTGGAAAAACTGGATATTTCCTCCAGTTTTGTTTTTAGCAGCAAAAACAAGTTTATAATTTAACAATGGCATCAATTTAAAACTTAGGATTAGAGCATTTAAAATTTTTTCCCGTCCAATATTCACTGAGTGTCTGCTATATTCTAGATATGTGCTAGACTCTGTAGATTTAGATCTTTGCAGAAGTGAGCGTGACAGATCTGAACTCTGTCCTCACAGAACTTGATCTGGAAAGAACTGCAGAGAACATCACCCTCGTCATTCTATAGGTTAAGAAAGTAAGGCCCTGTAAGATGGAAATGAATTATAACCAGAGCATGGGGCTTCTGGTTTTGTAGGCGCACAGACATGTTAGTAATAATTCAGATGGTAAAACTGAGTGGATTGTCATATTCCACAGTCTAACATTTATCAAGCTTCTACTGTTTCCTGTACCAGTCCTTGACTAAGAGCCAGACTTGCTGAATCGTGCAAGTAACTGTTTGACCTAAGATATAGTGACTGAAGTAAATTTGGTTCTAGAAGCCAGTGACCTTAATGGGGTGGCTTTTTATAGGGACTAGCTCCAATACAAACAAAAAAGGAGCTTAATTTAGGGGATCTTGACCAGTTGTTGGGAGGAAAAATAGGAAAGCAAAGGAAGAGACAAATGGCAACTGTAAAAATGTCAAGCAGAAATTGAGCCCCATTTTGGTGGTGGAAGTATTGTACTGGGAGGAGATTACGTCCCCCTTTGCTTGTAAACCACAGGCAACGAACCTCAATACCCTTGGGCACCCACACACTTGCCCAGTTACCACTGGAAGTGGGTGAAAGGAGAATATCAGCAAGTTCATCCATCCACTGGAGGGAAAAAAAAAAAAAAAAAAAAACCCTGACCCTATGGTTGGCAAGAGAGAATTTCTGACACCTTGTGTGCCTCAGGCTCACAGGTGGGCCTTTGAAATTAGTCCTTGGGGTCTGGCAGCAGTGCAGTGCCTCTCCAACCTTATTGATGTATCCATTAGAAAGTAGCATGATTTGCTTACTAAGTTTCTGTTTAATTTGCATCTTAATGTCCTATCATTAGGATATAAGTACAGGCAAAGGGAATTGAGTAATTTAGAAATTCCCTCCAGGGATCTGGTAACTCAGAACTGTGAACTTGGAAGGCTGCAGCCTGGAAAAATGGAAAAAAACAGTTGCGTGGCGTGTGTTTTCCATCTGAAGTTGGTGCTCACCAAGGTCTGTTTCCAGAGTCTCCAAGAAGCCCCTGGGGCTTTTTTTTTTTTTTTTTTGTCTCTTTGCCTTTATGTAGAGCCGTACCCGCTGCATATGGAGGTTCCCAGGCTAGGGGTCTAACAGGAGCTGTAGCTGCCGGCCTTCGCCACAGCCACAGCAACGCGGGATCCGTCTGCAACCTACACCACAGCTCACGGCAACGCCGGATCCTTAACCCACTGAGCAAGGCCAGGGATCGAACACGCAACCTCATGGTTCTTAGTTGGATTCATTAACCACTGAACCACGAAGGGAACTCCCCCCCTGGGGCTTTGATTTGAGGTTTTTCCTCCCTGTGTTTTGTGCTGACCGAGGTTCATGGACCACCGTGTCATAGCTGTTAACCTCCTGGGGTTTGCAGCTTTGCTTTAGAACCCTTTCTGGTTTGGGCATGGTAGGAGTGGCATCATGGAAGCCAAACAGTCCTGAGTTTAAATCCTTCATGAAGTAATGTGACATCTTGGAATCTCAGTGAGCTCTTATCTGGAAAATAGGTACAATAATTAATATGAAAAATTGTTGTGAGGCCTAAAGGAGATACCATACTCAAAGTGCTTAACACAGCCACTAAGTAAGCAGGTGCCTGAAAACATAACTTATCTGTTCCTTATTTTTCTGTGAGTGCTTCATTTTGTTTCTAAACATCTATAACTCCCACTTACAGCTCTATAGGGAACTAAGTGAAGTAAGCCAGAAAGACAAATACCATATGATATCACTTATATCTGGAATCTAACATACGGCACAAATGAACCTTTCCACAGAAAAGAAAATCATGGACATGGAGAACAGACTTGTGGTTGCCAAGGGGGAGGGGGAGGGAGTGGGATGGACTGGGAGTTTGGGGTTAGTAGATGCAAACTATCACCTTTGGAATGGGTAAGCAATGAGATCCTGCTGGATAGCACTGGGAACAAAATCTAGTCACTTATGACTGCATGATAATGTGAGAAAAGAATGTATACATGCATGTGTGACTGGGTCACTTTGCTGTACAGTAGAAAATTGACAGAACACTGTAAACCAACTATAATGGAAAAAACAGAAATCATTATATATTTAAAAAAAGCTCTATGGGGACCAAATGCAGGGCTCCTGACCATTCACATTGCATTTTGGGGGAGTTCCCTTGTGGTGCACCAAATTAAGGATCTGGCATTGTCACTGCAGAGGCTTGGGTCGCTAAGGCTCGGGCTCGATCCCCGGCCTGGTAGCTTCCACATTCCGCAGGTATGGCCAAAAAAACCAAAAGCAAACAAATGAAACAAATAAGCAAACACAATGCATTTGTCTCTGGCCTGCTTTCTAGTATGGAATTTGATCGCCTAGAATGGCTGCTTTCTCTAAATAATCAAAGAGCACTAAATGACCTTTCAATTCTCTTCAGGAAAGAATGTGATCCAGCACCTCTTCTTTCCTCTTGCCAGAGTGGAGCACCTCTGCTGTGTGTACAAAATGTAAGGGCTAACACCCCCTAGACAGCAGTGGGTCCAACCTCCTTAGTTTAAAGATAAAGAAATCATGGCTGAGAAGGTTGAAGGAATGTGACCAAAGCCATGTCACCACTTAGTTGCAGAATTAGGAGGAGAACTCATGTCTCCTGTTTTTAATGGGGATTTCATCATTTTCAGAGTACTTTTGCATATTTTATTTGATCCTCACTACAACGTTGAAAGGAAGACAGGGAATGTCTTATCATCCCCATTTTACAGATGAGTAAACTGAGATTCAAAGATGAAGCGGTTCCTTTCTCCAATCCAAGTGTCTAAATTCTCAGAAGTGTTCATTCTAGGCCCCAACTCAGTGGCTAAGGCTTTGCTGATTAGCTCTGAAAAGTGTGTACAATGGCCCAAACCTGGGGTACCGTACATATCACTGGTCTCCCTTTCGTCAGGGAGCAAAATTCTCAGATAAATCTGATTCTATTTATAATTCAGTATTAGGGCAAATCAGAAAATTTAAATCTCACTACCTGGTCTTAACTGTACAAAAACTACCACTGGATAGTCACATTACAAATACTGAAATATGAGTACACTGAGAGCAGGTTAGAGTCTATTTGAATTTTTGTTTTACAAGCCAATCTCTACAACTGTCCAGTTAAAACACCTTTTCTTGTGAACACTCGGATAAAAGAGAACCAAAGTGACGTGGATGGCTGATGGGATAGATTCAAGTAAGATTTCCTTTTCCCTTTTCATTCAGTAGTGGCATTCGGGATATCTTTTATTCGATTTTAACTTTTGTCCCTCAAAATAAGTGATGTTGGTCATGTCAGGGGAAATAATTCAGACCAGCCTTGACAATTAAAATTATTTACCCACAAACTCCTAAGTCCTGTTACTCAAATCAACAGAGGGTGAGAAAGAGCTAGTGTTTTGCACAAACCACAGATGAAATGAATCAATCATGTGATTGATGTTCATGCTGTCAGTCAGTCCTTCTCCACCCTGGCTTGCATTCATGGAACCATAGGCACCTGAACAAGAGAATGAGATCCTTCTGAACTCTACAGGTCAGATTATAGCTGTGGCCTTTTGTCCAGCTGTAGGTCTCCAAGTTGAAAAGGTTGCAGGTTTTTCTGGATAGTAAAATACCTGGAAACCTTGCCATAAGAAAGACTGATAAAAGAGGAGCAAGGCTCCGTAGGGTGGCAGATCTAGGTTTTGTTTGGTCTAAAGGGTATACAGTTTGGGGAAGGGGTGTCAGGGTTAAGGTCTTCTTTAAGAAAAAGAGTGCAACAAAATTACCCTTACAGAATTAGATGTGAATTTGAATATTTATTTTGAATGAGGAAATGGATCACAACAAATGACTGGAGCCTTGGCGATTTCAGTCACTCTTTTCTGAGAACTCTCAGTTTATAAAAATGTTTAAGTACAGATGCTTCGTCTTGGGAATCTGGCTTTCCCGCTCCTCCTAGGACCCTCTGTAACTCTCAGCACTCACAAGGCTTGGCCTGGCGAGGAGCCCTAATGCCTGAACTCTGATAGCATCACAGGCAATCCATCTCTGGTTGTGAATTTGTGTGTGAGTGGGAGGAAGTCCTCAAAGATGGCTGTGTCCACAAGTTCAACGACCATGGCCTTGCTTCACTCGTGGCCATGGGGATAGACTTTAGGCTCAAGACAGAAACTGCAGCAAAGTAGATATGGACAACAGTATATAAGCGCTCTAACAACCAGAACTGCTCATCCCCAAAATGAGCTTCCTGACCTCGGGAGGAGGAAGAGCAGATGTGGAATCACACCTTGCGGAGTCTTGCAGCGCATATCCCTTCATCCCATCGTGGCTCAGTGGAAACAAATCTGACTGGCATCCATGAGGACGCATGTTCGATCCCTGGCCTCACTCAGTGGGTTAAGGATCTGGCATTGCTGTAGGCTGCCACAAGCTGCACTATAGGTTTCAGATGCGTCTCAGATCCTGTGTTGCTGTGGCTGTGGCGTAGGCCGGCGGCTACAGCTCTGATTCATCCCCTTGCCTGGGAACCTCCATATGCCGCGGGTGTGGCCCTAAAAGAACAAAGATATAATGGTAATAACAATAATATTATGATCATCTGTTTTCTTTGCCTGCCCTATGTTCATCTGTCCTTCTTTTATGGACCCCTTTTAGGGGGAATCATGCCCACCACCACCACCAACACACACACACACACACACACACACACACACACACACACACAAAACACACCAGCCAGTGTTGGTTTCTGCCACATCGTGGGCTCAAGCCATCCTCCTTTCCAGCCCCAGGATAGATAAATGTTCTAGTTCTGGCCTCTGTAACGATTCCAGGGAGGAGACCTGACTCAAGTCAGCGTCCTGAGAGTACTCCTGGAACTTTGGTGGTTCTGATACGACTAGCGAAGCTCTGCTTTTGGCTGGAGTTGCGGAGCCAGAAGCTGTAGGCCTGGAACTTCTGGTGGTCATCTTGCCCTCCTGAGAGTCACTGCGAAGCAAAGCACAGCAGAGAAATGGAGACAGGCACGTTTGCCAGTTGTGTTTGGGGACCTGAACTGAGCCATGCCTGATGTTAGACCTCTGGACTGAGCCATGCCTGATGTTAGACCTCTGGACTGAGCCATGCCTGATGGACTTGGGGCCGGTAAATTCCCACATTTTCAGGCTGGTTTGAATCAGACATGACTGGGTGACTTGTTAAGACCCAAACTCCCTTCCAGAGACCCCCATCTCACCAACTGCCTTACTTATTTGCATAAACACCTCCTGGTTCTTTCTGCCAAGGAAGTTACGTTTAGTCTCATTTATACTACTTTAAATGTTGAGAAGCATTGTTTTGTTTGGTTGGTTTTGTTAGTATTTTGGATTTTTAGCCCATTTCTGGCATCACAATGCTATTATAAATTAAGCTTCTAGAGTACAGTTTTTACTCACATGACATCTATAATAGAGTTTCACATTTTTGGATGTAGGTAATCAAACTTTCCCACTTAGAAGACTAAGGTGATGTATGTGTTTACCTTTGGAAAGTATGCAGAGAATTCTGCTCTGGTTGGTATTCCAGGTCTTTTTCGTCTTGATCACTAATACAAGATTTATGTTCCCACTCACAGAATTTGACAAGCTAATACATTAGACTTGAGGACAACCCTTCAATAAAGGAACTATTTTTCTATCGTTAACAGTCCTTTTTTAGGTATTAATAAGCTTACTTAGTGTTAATCATCTTGTCATTGGCAAAACTGCGAAGAATGGAAGCTCTAATGAAGACTACCCATATTAAAAATGCTGCCCCCTCCCCTCCAATTCTTTCAGTGAAACACACACAAGAAATCAGCATACTATGCAGGCAGTCCTGGCTGTGCCTGTTAGTGCACAAGTTTAAAAATGAGTAAGTGAGCAAGCTAGAACCCTATAAATCTTTCTTAATAACCATGGAAAAAATTTACAGTTGTTTCGTGGTCTTTAAAAAACATTGTCAAAACATTAAAATTGATCTTACCGTTGGCTATAAATATGTAAGGAAAATTTAAAAATAGTAAAACATACTTATTTAGCACATCATAAGTTGAAACATTAGAAACATTGAGAATTAAGTCTTTTTTTTTGTAAAAAGGAAAAAAGAATCATTCAAAAGTAGTTTACACAGTGCCTGCCTTCTTTTCATCACATAACTCAGGACATGGAGCTGGCATCTTTCCAATGCCTTGGTGAATCCTTATACTTGTTTTTAAGTTTGGGTCAGCCTCCAACATTTTACCTTTTGTACTTCCAGTAATGTGAAATAGCTGCAGAATTTGCCTTAATGTGACATTTTTGCTGTCATCACTTCCTCTGGGGCTTCTTTATCCTCTTTCTTTTTTTCCTTTTTTTTTCTTTTTTCTTTTTATGGCCCTACCCATGGCATATGGATGATGTTCCCAGTGGGCTAAGGATCCAGCGTTGCCGTGAACTGTGGTGAAGGTCGCAGACGCGGCTCGGATCCCGCGTTGCTGTGGCTGTGGCGAAGGCTGGCGGCTACAGCTCCTGTTAGACCCCTAGCCTGGGAACCTCCATATGCCGTGGGTGCGGCCCTAGATAAGGCAAAAAAAAAAAAAAAAAGACACACGCACAAAAAAACTTTTGCCTAATATTTTACTGAGTTACTTTTTCTTATTGATTTGTAGGAGAGCTTTCTTCTGCTGGTCAGAGAGGAGATGGACGAGAAGGCACAAGAGAGGAGGTATGAGAATTTGAATACCATTGCTAGCTTTGAACCTGAAGAAGTCCATGAGCCAAAGAACGTGGGGTGGGCTCTAGAAGCCAAGAAAGCCTAGGTCAAGAGCCAACAGGGAAATGGGGCCTTGGTCCAGTAACTGCTTAGAACTAAATTCTGCCAACCACCTGCTTAGGCCAGGGACTGCATTTTTCCCCTCAAGTCCATACAGAAAGCAGTTCTGGACCTTGGTTTTAGCCCTCTAGGACCCATGAAACTGTGAGATGATAAGTGGTGTTAAGTTGCTAGGTTTGTGGTAATTTGTTATGGCAATAGTAGAAAACTAATACAAAAATATGTGTGCTTTCCAGTTGGGTGCAGTGTTATGTATTTTTCCATCAGATGAAGCTGGATCATTGTGTTTAAATTGACTGTACCCTGTCTTGTGTATAATTAAAAAACATAGAGGTGGGTTTTCCTTTTTATTCAGTTTCTCTTTGTAGCTCTGTCAATTTTTGCTTTACATATTTTGAAGCCATATCGTTAAACATATGGTCATTAAGAATTGTTATAGCTGTTTAAAATTGTAATATTTTTATTCTCCTCTGAAAAAAAAACTTTGTCATTTCATGGATCTTTTAAATTTAATTTTATTTATTTATTTATTTATTTATTTTGCTTTTTAGGGCCACACCTGTGGCATACGGAAATTCCCAGGTTAGGGATTGAATCAGAGCTGCACCTGCCAGAGTATACCACAGCCACAGGAATATGGGATCCAAGCCACATCTTTGACCTAAGTTGTAGCTTGTGGCTACACCGGATCCTTAACCCACTGAGCGAGGCCAGGGATGTAACCCACATCCTCATGGATATTAGTTGGGTTCGTAACCCACTGAGCCACAATGGGAACTCCTAGTTTATAAATTTTGTGAGGCTGGTGAGATGTTTGGATTCATCTGTACTCCCTCATTTTGTGTTTTTCATGTATTCTTCCTGTTTATCTTTTTTCCTTTCTTGCTTTTTTTAGTTTGATTATATATCTATTTCCCTTATTCTCCTTTTACTCTCTCCAAAGTTGAGAGGTTTATGCTCTTCTACTATACTTTTACTGACTCCTCTAAACATTTTAATGTAAGTATTTAGTTTTTTAAAAAAAATACAGAGTTAATATTTAAACCTTTCTTGAAAAAATAAAAGGAGCTTAGAATTTTTTTTTTTCTTTTTAGGGCCGCATCTTGGGCATATGGAAGTTCCCAGGCTAGAGTTCAAATCAGAGCTGCACCTGCCAGCCTACGCCACAGCCACAGCAACGAGGGATCCAAGCCACATCTGCAACCTATGCCGCAGCTTGTGGCAACATCAGATCCTTAACCCACTGAGCAAGGCCAGGGATCAAACTAGCATTCTCTCAGATACTATATTGGGTTCTCAGCCCACTCACCCACAGCAGGAGCTCCAAGCTTAGAATATTTTAATTCTGATTATCCCCTTCCTTATTTGCTAATTTCTTCCTATATTTTAGTTATAACTCATTTTTAGCAATCCAATAAATTAGATGATTGTTGTTTTATAAAGTAAATTTTCCTCTAGTTTTATCTGTGTATTTACAGTTTGCTCATATTTTATACTTTGATGTCAAACTTTTAATTTGGGATTATTTTCCTTTGCCTGAAGAATACCACTTATAATTTCTTTTCATGCTAGTATTTTGGTGAAAAGCTCTGTTTTTGTTTGTCTAAAAGTATCTTTACTCTGTTCAGGGAAGATAATTTTATTGGGCCTAGAATTCTACTTTAACAATTACCTTTTTCTCTTGGAACATTATATCATTCCATTCATTGTCTTCTGGATTGTATGGGACTGTTGAACAGTTAGCTGTCAGTCTAAGTGACATTTCACTGTGGATTAACTTTTTTCCTTAGCTAATTTTAATATCTTCGTTTCTTCACTGTTCTGAAATTTTATTTTGTTGTACACATGTGAATTTCTGCTGATTTATCCTGCTTGAGATTCCTTGGGCTCTTGGAATTGAAAGTTAATGTCTTCTGTCAGTTCTAGAAACTTTTCATCAATTAGCTTGTGACTCTCCCTTGTGTTTTTTCATTTGTTTCTGTAAACTGATTAGACATAAGGAAGACATTTTTACTCTGTATTCCATATCACTTAACTTCTTTTTAATATTTTTATCTCTTGATTGCTTTGTTCTGCGTGGCACTGCAAATACTTTCTTCAGCTCTATCATTTCATTAGTTCTTTCTTTAGCTGTAATTAGTCTATCCACTGACTTTTAATTCCAGTTATGTTGTATTTTATTTCTAAAAATTCCATTTGATTCATTTTCAAATCTGCTTTATCATTTTTGTTTCCATGTTCCCTATTCTTACTATACATATTAAATTATACTTATTTTTATTTAATAATAGTCTCCTATTAATATTTTTGTTAGCTGTCATCTATGATATCTTGTTTCTTTATTGATTATTGTTATTGTTGTTGTCATTATAGTAAACTCAGATTTTATGTATATTTTGAAACCTTGGTTTAAAGTATGTTCCTTTACAGAGGAATTGCTTCATCCAGGTGCCTTAAACTATTTTAAACTAAATTTTTGGCTTGACTTTTCTCAGATATTCTGCAAGTGTAATTTGGATTGCAAATCTTAATGTAGGCTGATCTGTGGTTGTGAAAGGTTTTGTTTCCTCTCTTCCCACTCCAGGGTCAGGAAAGGCAATTTTCTTTTAGTCTCCCTCTCTGTAAGTGTGTTTATTTCTAGTTCACTGTTTCCCTAAAAATAGAACTTTTTAGGATCCCAAATGTACACAGAAATTTCCTAATAGACTCTCCACCTTGGCTGGGTTGTAAGTTTTGTCTTCTGTCTCCCTTTTCCCATGCAGTAGTCAAAATGGAACCTCAGAGTCACCAAAATTCATCAGAAGCTCTCTGGAATAAAAGTTGACCTCATTGCTCTGTAGATTCCCACTTTCCCTGTATTTTTGATAGCAGAGGATTCCTAACTATTTCTAGCTCACTGTTGCAATTCTAAAGGAAATCCTGTAATTTATCCAGGGAGATCTGTTTAGGGTTTCTACTCTACCATATTGTTGGAAAGAATTCCCTCAAAGAATAAATTATATTTATTTACCCACTGAAGATTTGTTGCTAAACACCTGGCGTATAAAGAATAATAAAACCCAGTCCCTGCTTTAAAAGAGATGACAAATGTGGTGGCTGAATTCTGTAGGATGTCTTCCTGGAATTTGTAACATTTTCTGTATTCAATTTATGTGAGAAAATATATATAACCAGTATTCTTTCAAAAGATTCAAAAAGCCTCATAAGATGAATGCATAAATGTTTGGTGAATGAATGCACAAATTAAATGTTAACTGATTAATGAGGCAAGGTAGAGTTAGCTGTGTTATACTTGTCTTTTTTTTTTCTTCTTGAGTCTAATACAGTACAAGAAATGTGGAGAAGATTTACCCAAGAGACTGAAAAGTAGCCACGCTTACAAGCCCTACAGCTCTTGTGCTTTGTTTTGTTTTTCCCAGATAGGTTTTGTTAGTTGTCTGTGGCTCAGTGCTAATGAGACCTGAGAGACGTCGGTATATAACATACATTGAACTGTTCCAGTTGGCCCTAATACATCACATTCAGTAACAGCTCTTTCAGTCTCATCCTAATCACTTCCTGATTCTATTTCACACTTTTCTGCCAGGTGGAGATAAAGCCTAGTGACAGGTTGACACAGTGCAGCAGTGTGGGGGCTGAGGGGAAGATAAACACTAGCATTTGTCACCCATGCTTAGAAATACAGGTAACAGTTAATTTCCATCCAATTTCTCATCATGTGGGAACATTTGAGATTTAGTCCTGATGATTCTGATAGACAGGAGTCGTTGGGAAGACCCAATGAATAATTAATCTAATACGATAGTAACCAGCAATGTTAATATTTTATATCACCTTAAAGCCATGTAAAACCATCCTGTAGCTGGTGGGTCACTTGGGTTGGGCACAACTTGAAACACTTCTTCCCTGAAACGAGAGATTCTTCCTTTATCTCAAATATAATTATCCATTTAAATGTCATGGGTCAATTTATGAACACTTTATTCATCGGGGTGTAACCTTTATTAGGCTTTATTGCTACCAGAAATTATATCCTACACAAATACAATAGAGATTTAAATGTTCTGGAGAATGAGCTGACGGCTCCTGCCTTTATGGTGTCGTTCAGTAATGGACCTTGACCAGCAGAAGATTTGATAAGTATAAAATATTACTGCTCGATGCTAATTTGGTTCCTTTTTAATGACTGATAATCCTTGTCGATTTAGTGTGATCGTCACAATCCAGTACTGTTTCCCGCCCGGATGTGATTGTCACAGGAGCCATTAAGTATGTTCGCATAATAAAATTAGTCAGGGAAACGATGTACATTGTTTCCAGGCCTTTGGATTTCCATTATAGTGGTGAGGCTTGTTGAAGTGAAAAGTCTTCTGTCGGCTGGACCAAGTCCCTGGTTCCTCGGACACTTTGCAGAGGACTGATGGGGACCGTGTTAAGAAGTCTGTTCTTAGAGCCTGAGAAAATGCATCATATATATGAATAGGAGCTGTAGATTTTGGACTCGGAGAGACAGTTTGGTCACTGATTTGCCTAACAAAGCTTTACACAGCTCCTAAGCTTAAATACATAATCAGTCTTTCACAGCTGAAATTTGCAAGGGGGAAGCCTCTCTTCCGTTTGGAGATTGATGCTTTCTTTGGAAGGTTGCTATATTAACGAAGCTGGAACTGCTTGACATCTTTGAAAATAATTTAAATGTATGATCTGATCCCACTGCCCCCTTGTAGGGATTTACGGGGCTTGAGGGGAAGGCAGAGATAAGGACGTCATCATTATGTAAAGGCAGTGAAATAAATAAGGGCATCTGCCTTGTTGCCCTTCCTGTTCCCCCAGCTTATATGGGATCAAGTTCAGATTCCTTTCTCTGAAAGCTACATGCAAGTTCCCCGGGGAGAACCTGCCAGAGAAAAAGTGGAGACTTTGCACCAAAGAGGGACTGGTATTGCTTCTGAACAAAGTAACCTTCATTTTAACTGGCCAGAAATTTATATTCTAAGTGTTTAGAGGAGTACTGCTATGCTGCAGTGGATTAAGAATCTTTACTGCAGCGACTCAGGTCACTGTGGAGGTGTGGGTTTGATCGTCAGCCAGCAAAGTGGGTTAAAGGATGCAGTGTTGCTGCGGCTGTAGCTCAGATTCAGTCCCTGGCCCAGGAACTTCCAGGCCCTTCCTAGCAGAGGACTTGAAGACAATATTATGATGTGCCTTTAGCTCAAGATTTTGTCGTTGTTTACTAAGCCCTCTGGAGTCATTAAAACCTGGGTTATTAGAAACGAGAGGGCTTGTTCAGCATTAGACTATAGAACAAGCAACCATTTGTTTTTCAACACTAAGTGTTAGAGTAAACCAACAGTTCATGGTTGAGAAAGAAAAGTGAATTAGATGGAAACAAACAAACAGGAAACCTAATGTCTGTAGAGTGCCTATTATCGTCTCTCTTCTGCAGGGAGGCTATTTGACCACAGAATGTTAAGCAAATCAGAAAATGAGGTTTGCTTCATGGGCACCCTTTGTCCATCAGGAAGCTCCCTTCTTCCCCTCTGAATTTCAGCCTGTTTCTCTCACCTTGTCGTTGTTTCCTTAGGTAGAGCCAAGAGCTTCTCCCTCTGCCAGCTGCCTCTGGAAGGTGGCAGAACTGCATGGTCTCTTGAAGAGTATGTGTAGGTTAGCCACAGGCAGCCCGCCACTTCTCTATCCCACTCAGCCCCGCGGGGTGGATGGCCACTTCTGTGAGCCTTAAAGAGGACACGTTTTCCCAGTGCCACAGTAGCCTGCAGCGTAGTTTCGCTTCCAAACAACAGATCTCTCCATCAGGCTGCTTGTGATGATGATAACAGAGGCTGGATTTTCCCAGGAACGTAGCTTAACGTGTTCCTGCCCTGGGAAATAATCAGCTGACAGCTATTCTCTATTTGCTTGTCAGTTCCTCTAGATTACAAGTTCCTTTAAGGAAATACGTTGTTCTTTTTTTGTCTCTAGCTCCTTGTACAATAGCCTGACCACAGTTAGCGTGCAATAAATATTTGGTGAATAAGTTGCTTCCTCTGGCATCTAACTCTCTGAAACCTGGCCATCCTTAAAATCCTAGATCAAGTCCTTCGCTGATGCTTCTCAGACCATTCCTCATTGGAGCCGTCCTCAGAATGCACAGCGCTGTCTGTATCACTTTGGGGGAAGTTGGTCAGGAAGTGACTAACAGCATTTCTACTGCCAGTGTTTTCCATTGCAACTTGAAGTTGAGTGACAGTAGGTGTCTCACGTCTAACCAGACTGGAAAATATTGACAATGTCGTTATTATTTTGTGGTGCACCTCAGTCTAATGGGCTCTTAGCTGAGTGCTTCGCACATTCTAAGTGTTTAATAAGTGTTAGCTATTAGCTAGCAATGCCTAGCCCAACACCTCTAATATAGTAAATGTGTACTAATTGATGAATGGATCGATAATGGAAAATCTGATGAAAACACCACGCAGTATAGCCAACCAGTGCCCATTACACACACATACAGCTTTTTAGGGGATCTTTCTCAGCTTCTGCCCATAATGCTTTATTAGCCATTTCTCAAAGTGACTCCACCCTTTTGAGCAAAGCTCTCCAGGCCGGAACTTGTTGGTCACGTACCTTTGGTTAGCCCATTATTGGGCAAGTGTGTCATCAAAATGATGAATCAGAATAATCAGAGTCCTCTGTCATTGATTCAGTGTGAGATAATAAAGAGTCCTAAGTGGGTATCAGTGGATAGTAAAGCTGAAAAGATGTTCAAGAAGTCATAGCATATGGAGTAGACTGCAGTAGCCATCATGGGCCACATGCAAGCCAGAGTGATAAGGACTCAAATACTCCAAGCAAGCTGAAAAAGCCATTCCACGCAATGAGAAGAATGAAGCTAGGCTTCAGAAAGAAGCAGAAATTCAAAGACAGACTAAAGCAAATCCCTGAGAATTTTCCACATCTGGTTCTAGTACCAAATCAGTCCATGCATTTCTTTATCAAAACTCCCTTTGTCCACCTCACACTCGCCAGGGTGGCTACTATTCAAAAACCAAAAATAGTAAGCATTGGTGAGGATGTGGAGAAATTGAGACCCTGGTGCACTGTCGGTGGGAATGTAAAATGATGCAGCCACTATGGAAAACAGCATGGCAGTTCCTCAAAAAATTAAATATAGATTTACCCAATGATCCACCAATTCCATTTCTGGGTATATATGCAAAAGAAGTAAAAGATATTCACACACCCATTTTCATAGCAGCATTATTCACAATAGCCCCTGAAGGAAGCAATCCAGGGTCCATTCACAGATGAATGGATGAACAAGATTCAGTATAGGAGTTCCCATGGTGGTGCCGTGGAAACAAATCTGACTAGGAACCATGAAGTTGTGGGTTCGATCCCTGGCCTCGCTCAGTGGGTTAAGGATCTGGCATTGCTGTGGCTGTGGTGTAGGCCAGCAGCTACAGCTCCGATTAGACCCCTAGCCTGGGAACCTTTATATGCTGTGGGTGTGGCCCTAAAAAGACAAAAAAAAAAAAAAAAAGACCAAAAAAGAAAAAAACAAGATGCAGTATATACATACAATGGAATATTTCTCAGTCTTCAAAAGGAAGGAATATCTGACACATGCTACATCCTGGAAGACATTTTCCTAGGTGAAGTAAGCCAGTCATAAAAGGAGAAGTACTGCATGACTCCAATGATATGAGGTACCTCGAGCAGTAAAGTTCACAGAGACACAAAGTAGAACAGTGGTTGCCAGGGCTTGAGGAGTTAGTATTTGATTGGCACTTTCAGTTGGGGAAGAGAAAAGCTTCTAGAGATGGATGGTGGTGCTGTTTGCACAGCAATGTGAATGTTCTTAATGCCACTCAACTGTACACTTAAAAATGATTAAGATGATGGGAATTCCTGTCGTGGTGCAGCAGAAACGAATCCGACTAGGAACCATGAGGTTGCGGGTTCGATCCCTGACCTTGCTCGGTGGGTTAAGGATCCGGCCTTGCCGTGAGCTGTGGTGTAGGTCGCAGACGCGGCTCGGATCCCGCGTTGCTGTGGCTGTGGTGAAGGCCGGCGGCTACAGCTCCTGTTAGACCTCTAGCCTGGGAACGTCCATATGCCGCGGGTGTGGCCCTAAAAAGATTTAAAAAAAAATGATTAAGATGGTATATTTTATATGCATTTTACCGCAGTAAAAACTCCCTTTGATTTTAGATAACTTGCATTGGAGCTAAATTTTCAAAAAGTATGATGTTATAAATATGTAACATCCATTTTCCTAAAGAGTCACTTAAGCAAGTGATGCCAATGGAATTGGGGGGTGGAGGGAGGGGACTGCAGTGAGTAACTAAGGAGAGGAACCCGGGAACAGAAACAGCGATCTGAGCAGACCCTGGTGGAGACAGGAAATGGCCCCATGGCAGCCGGCAGCTTTCCTGGTGGGAGATCAAGGATCTTCCCTCTGGTGCTATTACCTTCCCTCTTTTCTCTCTTCTTCCATCGCCCCCTTCGTGTGTTTGCTTGTCCCTTTTCCACTAGCATTTATTCATCTCAGAGCTTCTGATCATTCATGCCTTCAGGTCACTCATACCTTTGACCCTTCCTGGTCCAGAACGGCCCTGGCCTTCCTCTCTCCCAGACTGTGGAAACAGAGCATTTTAAACCCCAATTTCTTTAATTCCACTCTAGTTAAAATTAGAATAAAATCCATTTGCCATAGCTTTCAATGGTCTTTAATAAAGGGCTTTAAGAGAGTAACTGGTTGACACAGGAGATTTTGAGGATGTAAAGTCCTGGGATAGCCATTAGCTTTTGTTTAAAAAGATAAGGAAGAAGATTGCTCAGTATTTACATTTTAACTCTCATAGAATTTAAGGTAAATTCATACTTACTTTCTGTACTTTAACATCTTGTAAGTTTAAGTCTATATTTTTTTAACGAGAAACCAAAGGATCTTCTCTTATAATATTGAGAGATTTGCCTTAGTAGTTCTGAGAAACACTGACTTGTAACCTTGAGACTATAAATATTTGTTAGTGGAAACCACATTTACTGGAATGTTTGTTGTACGGAATTGGACTTGTCACTTAAAGTTACAAACTATGTTTGCTCACCAAACCTGTGTAATTAACCACTGAACTAGACCCCAGTCCTTTAACTCGAATTAATTCAACAAATATAAATGGTTGTGCAAACTTTTCTAGAGTGAGGAATATTTTTAAAGATGCTTGCCTTTGCCAAAGTTATTTTGCAAGTAAAATTAGAAAGTGACTCTGATAGGTAGCCTCTTAAAATGGCTTCCAATGAGCCATGCTTCCTGGTATTCAAACCCTGTGTAAGTGGATCCTGCCTCAGCCGAGCCTTAAGATGACCACTGTCAGTCAACACCTTGGTTGCAGCCTCACGAGAGACCCTAAAGCAGAGGATCCTACTAAGTTATGCCCAGAAACCAGGAGATCAATGAATGTTTATGGTTGTTTCAAGCCACTAAGTTTGGGGGTGACTTGTCAGGCTACAGTAGGTAACTAATTCAGATGGACTCCAGCTAATGGATTTGAAAACATAGTGCAGATCTCATTCTTCCAGGTAAACTCTTAGCCACTGATATCATCTGATTTACTCCACACTTCCCAGACTCATTATTCTAAGAGAGAATCCCCTTGATCCAATGCAGCTAAAGAGGGACTGGTGACCAGCCACCTAACAGACCTAAGCATAGTCGGGTCATCTTTGGGTCGGGTGCCCACCCATGGTTCAGCCAGCTGTGGCCAGGCTGGGTAGGGTAGTTAGGGTGTGGAGCTTTGTGATTCAGCCGAAGGCAGATGTTCTGCAAAGGCTGTGGGTGAGAGAGAGTTTCCCTGACAAGAGCTGATGGGTCCATCAAGAATCATAATGTACATGCCTGACAAAGAGCCAGTATCACAAAGCTGTAAATATATTCAGCCAATGGTGATATTCAAAATATTTAAGTAACCGTATAGTAAGGCACTATCCTTTGCACATTGTCCTTGGCCAGTCAGAAGGGATGCCGGCCGTGTGCGAGCCTGGTGTATGTAAATGGATATCAAGCCTGACAGCAACCCCAAGTACCTTCACACACATTTATTTTCTTCAAGTGTTTTGATACCGAAAGTGCTAAAACACGGGCGTTTTGATTGAACAATGTTTACATCCCCAAAAGAAAAGATAAATATTTAAAACATTGAGTTTCTCAGCCAGGGCCTCTTTTCCTTTCTTCCTGCAAATAAATTTTCAAACTGTAGAATATCACACCGAGACTTGAAGAGTCAGGACCAGGCTCTCAAAAGTTTTCTAGTGCGTCAGACCAGCAGACCATGATTATCATGGTCAAGATTTGTCCGTTGTCCATCCTTTCATGGTGCCTTTGGTGTCTTTCAGAACTAGAACCCACACTGATGGACTCAATATATAAAAAACTCCATTGTCTAGCAAATATCAGTGATTCCTCTATTTTGTAGATAGGGGTCGTATTATAGGTTAGATTGTTCAGCAAACATTCACTTCCTCCCCTACTCCCAGTTTCCTGAGAGGAATATATTTCCCTGACCCTGTGACTTGCTTTGACCTCATAATAAGCAGAGCATACTGCCCTGTCTCCTGACTTGGGCTTGGCTGTGATTTGCTTTAACCAATGGGAAGTTGGCTGCACATAAGACTTGAGACAAAGTTGTGTTTACCTTGGAGTAACTTCTTTTTTAAGGATGATGAGGCATGTGGAGTAGACCTTGATCCAATCCATAGCTTGGTGATGGTTAATTTTATGTGTCAACTTGACGGGGCTAAGGCGGTGCCCAGATAACTGGTAACATGTTATTTCTGGGTGTGTCTGTGAGGATACTTCTGGAACTAGCATTTGAATTGGTAAATGACTAAAGAAATCTGTCTTCCCCATTGTGGGCCAGCCTCCTCCCAGCCATTCAGGACCTGAATAGAACAGAAACGTGGCGGAAAGGTGAGTTCACTCTCTTCTTAAGCTGAAATGTCCCATCTTCTCTTGCCCTCTGTCATCAGAACGGTTGCTTCTCAGGCCTTTGGACTCAGATCGAATTATGTCACAGGCTTTCCTGATTCTGCCACTTGCAGGTGGCCCATCGTGGAACTTTTCAGCCTCCATAAGCACACAAGCCAGTTCCAATAATAGTTCTTCTGTTATACGTCTGTATATTGGTTGTACTTCCCTGGAGAACCCTGACCAATATAAACTTGGAACCAGGTCAGCTGAAGCCCAGGTGACCCACAGACATGTGAGAAATAAATGTTTTCTAAAAATTGGTTGCTTTTTTTTTTCCTCCATTTGTTCTTTAATCAGTGCTTCTCCAGACATGCTTTTTGTTCAGCCACCGCCAAGTTTATTTCTCGAGGCTGTCACAAGGTTATTACTGTCTTTTTTTGGCCAAGATGATGTATTTAGCTGTGGCCTCACAGTGTACCAGAGAAACTCCTGACAGATAAATAAGAGGCAATCACAAAGAAACCCCATACCAGGCCCACAACGCATGCTGGGCTCCAAGTAGCGGCTCCACAGATGTGCCCACAGAAGTTTAAGAGGCAGCTTAACAGATGTACAAAGCTGCAGATCAGAGGGGATATAAAACAGTTAAACTTGCTTAAAGGCATAATGTGTCACCATCTAACAGTTACATGCATCCTGAGCTCCACCAGTCGAGGGAGATGTGCGGCCGTGCTCCTGGCTGTCAGCGTGCCAGGAAGATTATAAAAACGCCATGCTGTGATATGTTGCTCTCCTGCCTCAGAAGCTACTATTAAGCTGAGTATTTACTGCACCTATTCAGACAGGAGCGGCCGTGCCGAGTGCTACCTGTCTTCTAGTTGGATAAATTAGTTGTGGGTGTCGCAAGATTATAGCTTCCCATTGTTCCGTCGGCTGAAGGTGGAACAAGATGAAAGCCCCTGTCTGCCCTTGTAATGTTTCGTGTGAAATGCAGGAGGTAGCCTCTTTGCTTCCCAAGTTAATGGCAAAAATAAGATCTGGACTGACTCTATTAGAGATAGGGGGATAATTAAAAAGACAAGACAAGGCAAAGACGGGGGAAAACACGTTTATTTATGGCGGGAGGGCAGGTATGAAAGGAAGAGGAGGGCAAAACGAGGAACCTGGGAGAATCAAATGCGCAAGCCGCAAAAGGGGTGAGCTCACTGGCACTGCTGGATAAGCTGGTGCTGCAGTCAGAGGAGAAGTGCTCGGCGGTCAGAGCAGGAAGGATTTGCAATTTGTTCAGATCCTCTCAAAATATTTTTTATGGAAATTGTTTGGCCCTCACATTTCCATGCTATATGGAGCTATGAACTCTAAATTAGTGTTAACAGAAATTGACAGGCTCTGCATTGCAAAATATCACCCAGCCAGCCAGCCCTGCAGGCTTAATTTTGGAGGGAGAGTGTGATGGATGCAAAAATCCTGTTTCAAAATTTTACCATATATAGTATAAATAAAAGATTATCTCACCCACTAGTAAGCTTACAGATCAAAAGGAAAACAGGAATCCGACTTCACTGGCATTTAGAATTATTTATCTTGCCTGACTGATTTTTGCTGTATTTTGACAAATCCAAAACGTGTAATTCTTTTGTTGCAGCACAGAAGGGGGAGTAACCCTGCTTTGTGCATCCGAGACATAGGTTCAAGAAATCACGTGAACTGAAGTAACACACAAGTGCAACAGAGAAGGATTTCCACATAGCAGATAAGACCATTTTTATTTATTCTTCAGTTTATATTTGTGGAGTACGTACTGTGTACAAGCAATACACAAATGGGGTTTTTTTGTTTGTTTGTTTTTAGGGCCACACTCGCGGCATATGGAGGCTCCCAGGCTCGGGGTCCAGTCAGCTGTAGCCGCTGGGCTACACCACAGCCACAGCAATGCGGAATCTGAACCGCATCTGCAACCTACACCACAACTCACAGCAATGCCAGATCCTTAACCCACTGAGCGAGGCCAGGCATTGAACCTGTGTCCTCATGGATACTAGTCCGGTTTGTTAACCACTGAGCCACAACAGGAACTCCCATGTGGGTTTTTTAAAGTGTCCTTTATAATGCCTCTAGCAGTGTTTATATTCTTTGTATGTCCTGAGTTTTATGCTTATTTTTTCCTTTCCAAAACCAAATCCTATTCTGGTGGTTGTGGTTTCACACTGGATTTTTTTTATGTCATGATCTCATCAGCAAAAACCAGAAGTGATCTTCAGCCTCAGCTATGATGATTGGTCCCATTGCCCAAACACTGTTCTCCCTATTTGCTGCCATTAGAAATGCCTCCATGTCTTATTCATCATTTCGAATATTGCATGCTGCCATGTGATTAAGGTGACAAGATGATCTGATTTACCCAGGATATTCTTAATTTATTTATATTGTCCAGTGTAATTATTATCAACCCTCAGTAGTGTCCCAGTTTGGACAGTAAATTATACTTTACATGCACTATGCTTTTGTTCTTGTTGAAGCTAGGAAGTATTAGAGTTCTCTTATGGTGCAGCTGGTTAAGTGTCCAGCGTTGTTGCTGCAGGTTCAATCCCTGGCCCAGGCAATTCCACATGCTGCAGGCACAGTCTTAAAAAAAAAAATCTAGAAAGTATTGAATGAGTATGTGAGGGAATATCTCTGTGGCTGGAGATTGTTAGAGAATTAAGGCCCACTTGTAATTTGCAGGCTCAGTTCACTCCCAGGAGAATGCTGCCTAAGGGAACCTTAACTTGATCCAAAAAATGACATCTCTTTCAGACTAGAGCAAAGTTTCTTAATCTCAAACTTACTGACATTTTGGGGAAATAATTCTTTGTTGTGAGAGGTTGTCCTGTGCCTTGTAGGATATTTAGAAGTACCCCTGACCTCCACCAAAATGCCAGTAGCATTCCTCACTCTATCTGTGACAACCAAAATTATCTCCAGATATTGCCCAGTGTCCTTTGGGGGAGGGCATATTGCCCCCAGTTGAAAATCAGTGCGTTAAAGACTAGATATAAAAGATTTTCGGCAATCACTGAAGACAAGGAAGGAAAGAAAGACATATGGAGCATATGAAGCAACAGGTATTCTATATATATTCCAAATTATGCACTTTTAAAGTCTAAAGCACAAACTTTTATTTTAAGTGGTTATAGTATATGTAATATATCTATATAAAATTTTATATACAGAAATACATATTTTATATATATACATTTGTTTTTGGTCTTTTGTCGTTTTAGGGCCGTACCTGCAGCATGTGGAGGTTCCCAGGCTAGGGGTCTAACCAGAGCTGTAACTGCCAGCCTACGCCAGAGTCACAGCAATGCCAGATCCGAGCTGCGTCTGTGACCTGCACCACAGCTCACGGCCACGCCGGACTGTTAACCCACTGAGCGATGCCAGGGATCAAACTCGCAACCTCATGGTTCCTAGTTGGATTTGTTAACCGCTGTGCCACGACAGGAACTCCATATATATATACATAAATTTTGTAGCATATATTATATATGCTATATGTTTTATATATACAAATTTATAGTATATATATAGTGTATATTTATATATAATTAATATAGTATATTTTAAATAGATATTGTATAGGCTACCAAGTGAGAACTCAGAAGATAACTCAAGTGCTGGATTTGGTCTCTACTCATTTATTTTGCTTTGGAGGATTTAGTAATGGCTTCATTTGCTTATATGCTGATAGATAAAAACTCAATCAAAATATGCTATTTGTGCTTTATATTTGTAGTGCTGAACTTATAAAGTGGCCTGATGTATGTTTCTTCTAGCCTGGACATGAATGAGAACTAATGAGAGTTTAGAAATCAACCTCTCTTTCCCTCTCCACTCCTCCGAACTTCTTTTTTTGTATTAGTACAAAAAATTTTTTTGTTTATTGAAGTCACTAGTGTTTCCCATAAGGTAAATTCAGATACAAAAAAAGTAAAGAGTATTTTCTTCCAAATGAGAAAAATGTTGAATTATTGTATCACGTGAGTGTAGCTAATTTATTTAAATTCATATAAAATACTAAAATTAAATGTTATATGTCAGTTATATCTCAATGTTAATTACTGATTAATATTTATATGTAGTTAATTCTTCCCCCCCAAAAAAAACCCTGAAATTAGAAGTAGGTTTTTAGGGCTGCAGGTGTGGCATATGGAAGTTTCCAGGCTAGGGGTCGAATTAGAACTACAGCTGCTGGCCTATGCCACAGCCACAGCAACTCGGGGTCTGAGCCACACCTGTGACCTACAACGAAGCTCATGGCAACGCCAGATCCTTAACCTATTGAGCGAGGCCTGGGACTGAACCCGCATCTTCATGGATACTAGTCAGGTTTGTAACCCACTGAGCCACAACAAGAATTCTGAATTTTATCTGTATTAAAAAGAAAAAAAAAACAATTTCTGTTGTTTCAAAGATACTGCAAATGCTGCATTATTTTCAGGTTCACATTAACCCAAGCCAGATGTATAAGAAAGTTTAAGTAGATTTCTCCTTTCTAGTCTTGAAGATATTTTCAGATTTATATTAGGTGTTACTTTTAGCTATCACAGTTATCTTTAATCAATTCGTATATGACAGCAATGATGATTCACCCTGAGGATGCTTGGCCACAAGCTCCACTCTGATTTCTAAATACTAACCCTTAAAGCGATTTTGGAAATGTGCTCAATTACAGTGCATAGGGTCAGCGGAACCTTTGAATACAGTGTTAAACCATTCCACAGTGAGTGTTTTCACTCCACTTCCTCTTGTGACCCTCCTGAAAAAAACGGCTTAAGCGATATCTTTACTCACATACTGTGTTCACTCAGTCCCTGAATATTTGAAAGAATTAGTAGCTTACTTCTTAGCAAAAATGTCTTTAGCATCTGCAAAATTATTTAGTTCAGCTACAGTAGAATGTCGTGGACACAGCTGTGAATAGACCATGACCTCTGCTCTCCTGAAGTTTACCTATCCAACAAAAATATCATACATGACACATACGCCATTTAAAATTTGCTAAGAGCCACATTTAAAAAGTATCAAAAGGGAGTTGTGGCTCAACAGTAATGAACCTGACTAGTATCCATTAGGATGTGAGTTCGATCCCTGGCCTCGCTCAGTGGGTGGAGGATCCAGCATTGCCATGAGTTGTGGTGTAGGTCGCAGATGCAGCTCGGATCTGGTGTTGCTGTGGCTGTGGTGTAGGCCGGCAGCTACAGCTCTGATTCGGACCCTAGCCTAGGAACTTCCATATGCTGCATGTGCAGTCCTAAAAAAAAAAAATATATATATATATATATATATATGTATGTATGTATGTATGTGTATATATATGTATATATGTATATGTATATGTATATATATATATATGAAAGTAATTTTTAAATTTTTTATTTATTCATTTATTTTTATTTTTCCATTATAGCTGATTTATAAATTTCGATCAGATTTTCCAGCTGCACCACATGGTGACCCGGTCACACATACATATATGGATTCGTCACATGTGATTAGACATAGTTCATAGTGCTATACAGCTGGATCTCCTTGCTTTTCCATCCCAAAGGCAATAGTTTACAACTGTTAACCCCAGACTCCCATGCCATCCCACTCCCTACCCAACCCCCTTGGCAACCACAAGTCTGTTCTCCAAGTTCGTGATTTTCTTTTCTGTAGAAAGGTTCATTTGTGCAGCATATCAGATTCTAGATATAAGTGATATCATATGGTATCTGTCTTTCTCCTTCTGACTTGCTTCACTCAGTATGAGGATCTCTAAGTCCATCCATGTTGCTGCAAATGACATTATTTTATTCTTTTTTATGGCTGAATAGTATTCCATCATGTATATATACCACATCTTCCTAATCTAATCATCTGTCGATGGACATTTGGATTGTTTCCATGTCTTGGCTATTGTGAATAGTGCTGCAGTGAACATTCGTGTGCAAGTGTCTTTTTCAAGGAAATTTTTGTCTGGATATATGCCCAAGAGTGGGATTGCTGGGTGAAAGTAATTTTAGTACTATGTTTTATTTAACACAAATTTATGTAATATATGTAGTTTATATAAAAATGATTGAGGAGTTCCCGCTGTGGCAGAAGGGGGTCAATGGCATCTCTGCAGCACCAGGATATAGGTTCAATCCCCAGTCCAGCACAGTGGGTTAAAGGATCCAGCATTGCTGCAGCTGTGGTGTAGGTCACAACTGCAACTTGGATCTGATCCCTGGTGCAGGAACCCCATATGCCACAGGTGGCCAAAAAGAAAAAATTACTGAGATGATTTTACCTTCCTTTTTTTTTCTTAAGTCTTCAATGTCCAGTGTATATTTTACACTTTCAGCACATCTTAATTTGGGTTAGTGCATTTCAAGTACTGGATAAACCACATGTGGCTAGTGGCTGTTGTAATGAACAGTGCAAACCTGGAACAGTGGTCTCCAAAGTTCAGTCCCTTGATGGCTAATTGAGAAGAAAATCTTAAAATACCTGCGTATATTTATTTTTGTGCCATCATTTAAAAATTTTTCCTAATGGATTCTATTAAAGAAAATATATACAGTTAATACTTAGGAATCCTTGGCAGATGTATCATAGCCGGGGCGGTGGGGGAGGGGTGGGTGGAGGGGTGATTAGCATCTATGAGGGAAAGAAACAATATTATTTTCATGGTTGTATTTAACATTTACCACAAAGTCGCCAGCTCTTTTCTATAATCTAAAGGCTAAACTTTAAGAAGAATAACTATCATAAATCAACTAATATTATTTAAAAGCACTAAAGTCTACACTTAAGTAGTTTTTTCTAAAACACTCAGAAATAAATACCTCTTTTGTGTAAAAAGCTGATGATATTTGTGATATAAACCTGACACATATGGAAAATATGAAAATATACAAGTTAGACACTGACAGTTTTTTTTTTCCTGTTAAGAATAGAGCAAACCTGGATTTCCCCTCATGGCTAAGTGGTAACAAACCATGAGGATGCAGATTCCATCTGTGGCCTCACTCAGATGGATCCCGTGTTGCCCTGAGCTGTGGTGTAGGTCACAGATGTATTTAGGATCCTGCATTGCTGTGTCTGTGGCACAAGCTGGCAGCTGTAGCGCCGATTCGCTGGGAACTTCTGTGTGCCACAGGTGTGGCTCTGAAAGACAAAAACGAAAGAAGGAAGAAGGAAAGAAGGAAGGAAGGAAGGAGAGAGAGAAAGAGAGAGAGACAGAGAGAGAGAGAAAGAGAGAGAGAAAGAAAAAGAAAGAAAAGAAAAGAAAGAAAGAAAGAAAGAAAGAAAGAAAAGAAGGAAAGAAAGAAGGAAAGAAAGAGGAGTTCCTGTCGTGGCTCAGTAGTTAACAAACCTGATTAGCATCTATGAGGACACTGGTTCGATCCCTGGCCTCACCCAGCAGGTTAAGGAGCTGGTGAGCTGTGGTGTAGGTTACAAACGCAGTTTGGATCCTGTGTTGCTGTGGCTCTGGTGTAAGCCAGTGGCTATAGCTCTGATTTAACCCCTAGCCTGGGAACCTCCGTATGCCAAAGTGTGGCCCTAGAAAGACAAAAACAAGGAAATAGAGCAAACCTAATAAAGTTCCTGTTCACACCCACCTTATTTTCATAGATCTAAGAAAAGTGGCACAGTTCAAATCTGAGTGATCTGGGACAAATTAATAGCTCCTTTTCTTGCTCTCATTTTCTATATGCCATTGTCACAGCCACCAAATTAAAGGGCCCAGGGAGAGAACCATACACTACAAGTAAAGGCACCTTACTTAGGGCAGGTGTGCTAATGATATTTAAAACTAATTGATTTTGATTAAAGCTTTATCAATTTTATTTATCTTTTCAAGAACCAGCTTTAGTTTCATTGATCTTTTTTTAAATCTCTACTTCATTTATTTATGCTCTGATCTTTATGATTTCTTTCCTTCTAGTAACTTTGGGTTTTGTTCGTTCTTTCTCGAGTTGTTTTAGGTATAAGGTTAGGCTGTTTATTTGAGATTTTTTCTGTTTCCTGAGTGAAGCTTGCATAGCTATAAATTTCACTTTTGGAAATGTTTTTGCTGTGTCCCACAGGTTTTGGATCATCGTGTTTTCATTGTCAATTGTCTCTAGGTATTTTTTGATTTCCTCTTTCTTCAGTGAACAAATTAATTTCTTTAGTAATATATTGTTTAGTGTCCATGTGTTTGTGGTTTTTTGCAGTTTTTTCCTTATATTGATTTCTAATCTCATAGCATTGTGATCAGAAAAGATACTCTAACAAAAAAAAATCGAAATAGATTAAAGACCTAAAATATAAGACCAGATCCCATAAGACTCCTAGAGGAAAACAGAGAACACTCTTTGACATAAATCACAGAAATGATTTTTTGGATCCATCTCCTAGAGTAATGGAAACAAAAGTAAAAATTAAAAAATGGGAGCTAATTAAACTCGAAAGCTTTTGCACAGCAAAGGAAACCACAAGCAAAACGAAAGACAACCTACAGAATGGGAGAAAATATTTGCAAACGATGCATCTGACAAGGGATTGATTTCCAAAATATACAACAAACTGCTTATACAGTTCAATATCAAAAAACAACCCAATCAAAAAAATGGGCAGAAGACCTAAATAGATATTTCTCCAAAACAGACAGGTGGCCAATAGGCACATGAAAAGATGCTCAATATTTCTTATCATAGGAGAAATGTAAATCAAAGCTAAAATGAGTCATACTGGTCAGAACGGCCATCATCAAAAAGTATACAAACAATAAATGCTGGAAAGGATGTGGATAAAAGGGAACCGTATTACACTATTGGTGGGAGTATAAATTCTCAACTCTGTATGGAGAACAGTATGGAAGTTCTTTCAAAAGCTAAAAGCAGAGTTACCATATGATCCAGCAGTCCTACTCATGTGCATTTATCCTGAGAAAACTGTAATTCAAAAAGATATATGCACCCAATATTCATTGCGGCACTATTTACAATAGCCAAGACATGGAAGCAACCTAAATGTCCATCCACAGATGAATGGATAAAGAAGATGTACATAACACAATGGAATATTACTCAGCCATAAAAGAGAATGAAATAATGCTATATACAGCAACCTGGATGGACCTAGAGATTATTATACTAGGTGAAGTAAGCCAGCCAGAGAAAGACAAATATTATATAATATAACTTATATGTGGAATATTTAAAAAAAAGATGGAAATGAACTTATTTAAAAAACAAGAACAGACTTACAAGTATAGAAAACAAATTCGTGGTTTCCAAAGGGGAAAGGGGGTGGGGGAGGGATAAATTAGGAGTTTGGGATTAACATATACACTCTACTATATATAAAATAGATAACCAACAAGGATCTACTGTACAGCACAAGGAAATATACTCAATATTTTGTAGTAACCTATAGAGGAAAAGAATCTGAAAAGTGTATATGTATATATAACACTCACACACGCATACACACATAAAAAGTATGTGTGTATATGTATGTATTGAACTGAATCACTGTGCTCTACACCTGAAACTAACACGACAAAAGAAGGAACAACAAAAAAAAAACTGCTTGAAAGAGGGGGCATGACATTCCTGCCTACTCGAAATTAATGAATTCAGGCAATCTTTGAAGACATTGTCTTGAATGTACATTGAAAAAAAAAAAAAAGGTAGAACAAGAGTTTAAGAACTAGTGTAATTTTGTTTGTGGTTCAAGGATGCCTTCCCATCTTACTCATAGATCTCCTCCCCCTTGCCATGGTTTTCTCATAACAGTACCAGCACACAGATAAGCCTCAGCTCTTTGCCTCCTCCCTGAATCCAGTCTGGAGCTATCATTGTGCCTGAGCATTGGTGGCTGCAATGGGGGATGCTTCCCTGGAGAGAGACCGTAAAACTTTCCAGAAAGATTTTATGCATATGTGTGCTAACTTGCTGCTCCTCCTTTGCAAATTGTGGCATAATACGTATACTATCTGCACCTTACTTTTTCCATTTAGTGTAATTTAGAGATCATTTCAGAATACACATTGGATGCACCATAATTTGTTTAACCATTGATAGACTTTTGTTTCTGTCCTCTATTGTAAGCAAGACATAAGGGTTTCGAAATGGAGTTGAGTCATTTCCCATGTGTGTGAGTAAATCTGTGAAAGAAAAAAGTTATTAGAAGTAGAACCACTGGGTGAAAGGTATATATACATTTTGATAAAATTTACCACGTTTCTCACAAGAGAGGTTGCCTTCCCACGAATGGTGTAAGAAAATGCCTTTCCCTTTAGCGTTGTCAACACAGCATGTTACTAAGTTTTCTGATCTTTTCCAAATTGTAGGGGAAAATGACATTTCTGTGTAGTTATGTTTTTACATTTCTCTTAAGAGCAATGCTGAGCACCTTCTCAGATATTTATTACTACTTGTATTTTCTTCTGTTATCGCTTCCTTTATTCATATTCTGAATTCATTTTTTTCTGTTGTTCTTTTTCTTATCAATTTGTAGGAACTAATTTATACTAGAAAAGTCAGCCTCTTTTTTTATGTTTTTGTTTGTTTGTTTGTTTTAAATGAGAGTTGCAACGTTTATTTCAGGTTCTCTCTTGTTTTTTTGCTTTTTGCCACATCTGTAGCATGTGGAAGTTCCCAGGCCAAGGATCGCGCCTGCACCACTGCAGCAATCAGATCCACAGCAGTGAAAATACAGCAGCCTTAACCTACTAGGCCATCAGAGAACTCCAGCCTCTTGTAATATGTGTTGCAAATACCAGTTTGTCTTTTGATTTTGCTGCTGGTAAATTTTTAACTTTCATATTTAAAAAAAAAAAAGCCATCTAATATTTTATGGCTTCTGAGTGTGTTATAATTTAAAATATCTCTCTGCTACCTAGATTATAAAGAAATTTTCTTGTTCCAGAACTCTTAAACTTTTCATTTTTTATGTCTAGGCATTTGATTATTTTGAGTTTATTCTAATGTCAGGTGCAAGGCATAGACCCAGCTTTGTCTCCTTATGACAACCTAGTTATTCCCAAACCATTACTAAATAAGCTTTCTTTTCCACAGTGAATTGAAGGAACATTTTAAATCATATATTAGATTTGATTCTGTACTGCATACAAACCCAAAATGTGTGTCAGCTTCTGGACCTTCAGTTTTGTGCCATTTCTCTCTATTCATTTGATACTACTCAAAGCATTCAAATATACATTTTCTTATTTCTTTGGACTAGTTCCTTCTTCTTACTCTACTTTTTCACACTTTTCCTGGCTAAACTTGCTAATTAATTTCTTTTCCACAACAGTGTTAGTTTGTCTCATTTCAGAATAAGCTCAATTGGTATATTTAGTAGGATCAAGTTATAGGTTTACTGAGAAAGAATTAACAGCTTTATGATGGTAACCTAAGACTTTTGATTTGTTTAAATCTTTTGTGGCCTTGAGGCATGTTTTAGTTTACCTAATATGTATTTTGCATGTTTTAAAAGTTGATTTCTAAGTGTCATATATATATATATATATATATATATATGTAGTTTTTCTTTTCTGTATCGTTTGAACCTGAAGCATATGGAAATTCCTGGGCCAGGGATTGAATCTGAGCTGCTGAATTTTTAACTCATTGTGCCACAGTGGGAATGCCAGTGCTTTATATTTTTATTCTCCTTGTAAATGAAGTTTTTCTCCCTTTATCTGACTGGTTAATATTTATATATATAGAAGCAACTAATTTCCGTATATAAATTCTGAATTCGCTTTGGTTTTAATAGTTTTTCAGTTTTTCTTCTTAGGTTTTTCAAGTTTCATATCACTGCAAATATGATGGCTTTATGTCTTCCTTTCCACTTTTTCTCCTCTAATTTCTTTCTCTTGGCTAATTATTTTGACAGTACATTTGAAAAATATTAAAAAATAGTGATACTGTAATTTTTTTTTCCTTTTAGGGCTCCCCTGGTGGCATATGGAGGTTCCCAGGCCAGGGGTCCAATAGGAACTGTAGCCGCCAGCCTACATCACAGCCACAGCAACTTGGGATCCGAGCCACGTCTGCAACCTGCACCACAGCTCATGGCAATGCTGGATCCTTAACCCACTGAGCGAGGCCAGGGATCAAACCCACATCCTCATGGATGATAGTCGGGTTTGCTAACCTCTGAGCCACAATGGGAACTCTGTGTAATTCTTACCTTATCCTTGATTTCAGGGAGAATTTGCCTAATGCTTTCCCACTAAGTACAATGTCAGCTCTTGAGTTGAGAGAGAAGTATGTTAAGGAAATATCCACCAATTCCTCTTTTATTAAAAGTTTTTTTAATTTTATTATTATTATTTTTTATCTTTTTAGGACCATCCCCATGGCATATGGGGGTTCCTAGGCTAGGGGTCGAATTGGAGCTATAGCCCCTGGCCTATACCACAGCCACAGCAACACAGGATCCAAGCTGTGTCTGCGACCTACACCACAGCTCACTGCAATGCCGGATTCACAACTCACTGAGCAAGGCCAGGGATCGAACCTGCAACCTCATGGATGCTAGTCAGATTCGTTTCCGTTGAACCACAATGGAAACTCCTAGAATTTTTTTGATTAGGTATAGTTTATCAAATTGAGCTTTATCAAATATCTTTTCAGCATCTTTAAATATGATCATATGATTGCTCTCTTTGGAACTATTAAAATGATTAACTGTATGACTAGAACTCCTAATACTGAATCAGGAGTTCCTATCATGGCTCAATAGGTTAAGAACCAAACATAGTGTCCATGAGGATGCAGGGTAGATCCCTGGCCTTGCTCAGTGGGTTAAGCATCCGGTATTGCTGTAAATTGCAGCAAGGTCACAGATATGGCTTAGATCCTGTGTTGCTTTTGCTGTGGCTGTGGCATAGGCCAGCAGGTCCAGCTCTGATTCGACCTCTAGCTTGGGAACTGCCATCTGCTATAGGTGTGGCCCTAAAAATATTAAAAAAAAAAAAATTGAATCAACCTTATGTTCCTACAGTAATCCCAATTTGCCATACTATTTTTTTATTTAAATATAATGTTGGATTATGTTTGCTAATATGAGAATTTTTACATTGATATTCATATCCGTGAGATTCATTTGTAATTTTCTTTTTGTGGCTAATCTTTGTTAGTTTTTTCTTCATTAAATAATTTGGATATTTTTCTTCTTTTCCTATACCTCAAATATAAATCTGGAATTTAAGTAACAACGCAAGTATGTGTTCTTTGGAGATTTGGTGGAATTCCTTTATGACACCACCTGAAACTGGCATTTCAGGGAAGGGTAACATTTTGACAACTTACTCTATTTTCTTTTTCTTTTCCTTTTGTCTTCTTAGGGCTGTACCCTCGGCATATGGAAGTTTCCAGGCCAGGGGTCAAATAGGAGCTGTAGCAGCTGGCCTACAACACAGCCACAGCCACATGGGACCCAAGCTGCATCTGCGGCCTATACCACAGATCATGGCAACACCGGATTCTTAACCCACTGAGTGAGGCCTTGGATCAAACCCACATCCTCATGTATACTAGTCAGATTCTTTTCCGCTGTGCCACAATGAGAACTCCCTGTAATTACGTATTTCTTCTTTTGGGGTCATTTGTTACTGTCTTGTGCATTAGTTATTGCATGAGAAATTACTCCAAAGCTTAGTGGCTTTAAATAACAATAAAGTTTTAAAAATATTATGCAATTTCTAAGGTTTAGAAATCCAGGGCGCACCTCAGCTGGGTGATTCTAGCTCAGGATCTCTGAGGAGATTGCAGTCAAGCTGTTGGCTGAGGCTGCTGTCATCTGAAAGCTTGACTGGAGCTGGAGAATCCACTTCAAAGAAGGCTCATTCCCATGGCTGTCTGCTGGAAGCCTCAGTTCCCTTGCCATGTGGGCCTCTCTTCTGGGCTACCTGAGTGTCCTCAAGACATGGCAATTGGCCTTCCCTAGACTGAGTGATCCAAACCAGAAAGAGAATGACCAAGGTAGAAATCATAGTGCCTTTTTATAAATCAGCCTATAAATTCTTTGACAGGAGTTCCTATTGTGGCCCAATGGCAGTGAACCTTACTAGTATCCATGAAGACATGGGTTTGATCCCTGGCCTTGCTCAGTGGTTAAGGATCTGGCACTACCATGAGCTGTGGTGTGGGTTGCAGATACAGCTCAGATTCCGCGTTGCTATGGCTGTGGCGTAGGCTAGTGGCTACAGCTCTGATTCCACGCCTAGCCTGGGAACCTCCATATGTTCCACCTTTGCCCCCCCCAAAAAAAAACCTCTTTGACAGATGGAATCCTCTTCCCCTGCTTTTGCATGTGGGCTGGACTTAGTTATTCACTTCTGATGGACAGAATAAAGCACTTCTGATGGACAGAATAAAGCAGAAGTATTTTTCTCCTTGTATTTCTTGTCTTTCTCTCTTTATGAATACTGATGCTGTGTAATTCAGTACTTCCATCATCACTGTTAGTTACACTTTTCAGCAAAATAAGAAACTTTTCAGCAAAATAAGAAACTTTTCAGCAAAATAGGAACATTGACTCATTTAATGTTCTTTGTCCTGTATTCAACCTCATTAGGATGAGTAACTGGTTTCCTTTTTGTTTGCATTTGTCTGGTATATTTTATTCATCCTTTTGGAGTCAGCCTTTCTGAATCACTTTACTTTGAAGGTATCTCTTACGTGTGACATAAAATTTAGATTTGCTTAGAGATCCAGTCTAAAAGTTATTTTCTTTTAGTAAGTGAGATGAGTCCATTTATATTTACTGGTCTGACAAATCAATTTTGTCTTATTTCTTTGTCGGTGTTTTTATTTTGTTTTGTTTTTGCTTTTTAGGGCCAAAACCCACGGCATATGGAAGTTTCCAGGCTAGAGGTCTAACAGGAGCTGTAGCTGCTGGCCTTCACCACAGCCACAGCAACGCAGGATCCGAGCCGCGTCTGCGACCTACACCACAGCTCACGGCAACACCAGATCCTTAACCCACTGAGCAAAGCCAGGGATCGAACCTGCAACCTCATGGTTCCTAGCTGGATTCATTTCTGCTGCACCATAATGGGAAATCCTTATTTCTGTCATATAAGTTTATATTATGTTTTCTACTTTGTAGTTTTATGAACATTTCTCAATATATATTCTATTACTTTACCTATTTGTCCTTTTTTTTCATGACAAATAGGAAATTTTGTTTTTTACAAGTGGTTACCCTGAAATTGCAATTTTACATAGTCATAATTAGAATAATAATAAATCCTCAGTTTGTTTAGGCAATATACATTACTTTTTCACAACATATAAAATCATCTATATTTCTTTTTCTTCCCCATTCTCTTTTCCGCCATGTAATTTTTGTGCATTATTTCATCTTTCTTAGTGTTCTTTTTTGTACTGTTTGATATTCTTTAGCCTGCATTAATTTGTCAATATTAAAATAATATCCTTTAGCCAGCCACTATTAAAGATAAGGAAACCATATTACAGGTTTCGTGTCTGAATTTGCTTTGCCTTTACTTCTTCTTTCACTCTTATCATCCCAACTGATATTGCTTAACACTGGTTCTGCATTTTTAAGGCACGTAGTACTTTCTCCTCTTTAATCCACACATTTTTTTTGTCTGAGTGCCAGTACTCTCAGTGCTCATGTTGGTCCCTTCTCTCTCACATATTGACTAAGAAAGTTAAAGTTAATCCCCTAGGCTGTTCCATAAGAAGGGGTTTGGCAACATATTCTCTGAATTCTTGCATCTTTCAGAAGTATTAGTCTGTTGTTCTTATACCAAAATAAAACATCTTTAGGTAATACATTCTTTTCTTCTCTCTCTCTTTTTTTTGTTTGTTTCTCATTTTTTCTTTTTGGCTGCACCCACGGCATATGGAGGTTCCCAGGTCATGGATCCTTAACCCACTGTGCCACAGCAGGAACTTGTATACATTCTTTTAAAGGATATTGCAGGTATTATTCCTCTGACTTTTAGCACAGGTTGCTACTGTGAAGAAGTCTGAGGCCAGAATACCATTTTTCCTTTCATAAGTGACTCTGCCTTGCTGCTCAAATATGTTGTTATTGTCTTGAAGACCAGTAACTACTAGGATGTGTTTCAGTGTTGGCTGTTCTGAGTCACTTTCCTGGAATGTGGTGTGTTCTTTCATATGTAGATACAAGCCTTCTTTTATTTCAGAGCAGTTTTCTTGAATTATATCTTTAGGTATTTGGTTAGGATTCAGTGTTTTCTTTTTCATTACTGTGCCCCCCCCCCCCGATATACATAGGTTTGTTCCCCTTTTGCCTGTCCCTTGCATCTTCTTCCTTTTTATCCCTTTAATTTTTTTTCATTTTCATTTCATTTGTCTTCCTTCCTTCCTCAACCCCAACCTCCCATTTCTGTCCTCTGTGTTCTCCACTCTGTTTTTAGCAGCATCCAGTCTCTCTGGTGCTTATTCCAGTTTCACTTTAATTTCAGTGATGGTTTTATTTTTCCCTTCAGCCTTTTTCCTATGCTCTGCCAGATCACATATCTTTTCCCTCTATTTTGCCTCACGATCTCTTCCTGGAGCTTTTGCATCTCTGAATTATGTCCTTCCTTCACATAATCAATTGCTTCATCAAGCTTTTTAAATTTTTGACAGGAAAAGTTTAGTCAAAAACTTATAGCTACCTTGTGGCAATATTTTTTTGGTGCTTGTCTGCCACTTGTTTAACTTTTTTCCTTTGCATCTGTTCATCTTTGATTGTTTCTCTTTTATTTTTCACCTCTGCAATATGAGTTTTTCCTTAACCAGCTACGTGCAAAAGTTCACATTGATAAAGGGCCAAGGCCAGCTCGAACTTTTCTTATGTAGTGAGTGTTATGTGTAAGTTTGTTTTTCTTGAGTCAATGAAGTTTAGCAGCTATGAGGATTTTTCCAAAGCAAAGTTACTTTTCTCCCCCTCTGGCAGAGAGAGACTGCTTCCTATAAATATAACCTATCTCTATGATTTCTCTTTTAGCCTCGTTTTTTCTTCTTCTTGGAATGAAACTATGTACAAGGGCATACCTACTTAGAGCATATGCATCTGTTTCTGCTGTTGTATACAAGGTATTACATTTTGCACATCAGGGTGAACCTTTACCTTTGAAAAGTGGGTTTTGTCTTTTTCTAGGATCTGTGCTGCAGGTCCTCTCTTGCCATGCGTTGCAAAATTATCATCTCCACTACTTTCACCTGTTTTATAGTGTGAGATTCTAGCTCTTTCTCAGTTTGTCGAAAGTGAGGTTTGTCTTTTTCCTTTTGATTTTCCTTGTAGCTTTGGAGTAGTTTTCAGGAAGAGAAGCAAGGAAGTACTGGTTTTATGGCACTGTATACAAACCTAAAGTCTCTTCAGTTCTTTTAAAATTACTATTATTTGGATACATTTTAGAATTTCACAATATGTTAAAACATGTATAAAATTTCTATAAACATGCTATAGTCATATGTCAGTTTATTATATATTAATATATTAGGTAGCCTGCTCTCTCCCTTTTTGATCAGTTATTTATGCAATAACTGATCAAAAAGCTTAGAGAATACTGAAGTCAAGAAAATCTTGTGTATTAGATGCTATTATAAAATTGGATACCTAAAGCAGTTGGTCTGGGAGAATAACACCTCTCTCTTCTAATAAGTCTTGATTGATATATTATGTTAGCGTATGCATGGAAGAGAAAAATGGTTTGATGAATAATGTCTGATAGAAACGCAATAATAATAACATGCTTTTGTCAGATTTGCAGTTTGATAATATAATATTTTGCCAAGCACTTTATTTGATCCTCCAAATGGCCCATTGAGGGGAATATTATAATTTCCTTTTTACAAATATGGACTATGAAGCCCACAGAGACTGTGACTTCTCTAAGGCCACACAGATAAAAGTCAAGCCCTGGTCACTGAAGTCCGCAACTTGGAATTTAGGGAGTGATAATGTTCCTTGGTGGGATATGGACCCATACAAAAGCTAGTCCTATAGTTTATTGACTGATGGATGGATTGATAAATTGATTTAGGCTCAAACAATAGACATTTATTTTCTCATGCTCCTTGTGGCTGGATCAGGGTGCCAGCATGGTCATGTTCTAGTGAGGGCTCTCTTTCTGGACTGCAGATGGGCATTTTCTCACTGAATCTTCACATGGCCTTTCCTCAGCACGTGCTCTCAGAGAGAGAGATAAAGAGTAAGAGAGCACAAGTCCTAGAGCTGAAAAAGCTACCTACCTATTCACAGAACCTTCTCCATCCAAACATGTTAAGTCCTGAATTGTTTTAATGAAATGAAAGCAGAGAGATGTCAGTGTTTTCAGATACTTGAGTTAATATTTTCAAAATCTCTTGGACTAACTCCATAGCACACAAAGAAAAGGAAATATATATTCATTCTTCAGTTTATTTATCAATGTATGTGTTCAAGGTAATGGAACCCCAAAAAGGGTTTCAGAATGAGACCTGGAAAACAGTCTAATACTCTTTATCACCTTCCACATTTTTTTTTTCAATTCATTCAGTGTTCAGATGGCCAGTGGCTTGGTATCAAGTCAATTACTGTTTGAGAGTACATCAAATAGCCATCAGTTAAAATGTCAGAATAGCTTCATTCTTTTTAAATAAACTGCCTCTTCCATAATTTATTCTGATGCTTCTTGCCAGATGCTATGCAATCAAATAACTGAAACTTCTATCACTTTGAAATGTACCTTAGACACAGCCAAGTGTGTAGTATTTTACTGATTTATTAGTATGGTCAAAATGTGGGTGGGTGTGTAGGGGAACTGTATGCACGTGCGTGTAGGGGAAGGCATAAGACAGTTGTGAATAGCTTAGCCATGATCAAAGATGTCAAAAGATGTATATAACATTTTGTGTAACTCAACGTTTTGAGTTAGACATTAAGAGCCACAGCCAATTGCTTTCACAGATTTATGAACTCGTAACTTTAAATTAGATAGTTTTTAGTGTAATTAAAAGAACTTAAATCACAGATAGCTGTAAGATTTTTCCAAAGAATGTCTTTAAAGTAATATTGAAGATTTGTGAAAGGTTGATTTTCTAAGTAAATTCCAGGCTTTGGAATAGTTGATAAGCTTTCTTGCCTAGAAAGTGTTCACTTTTCACTGTTAGAAGTTGAAAAACTACAAAAAGGAAGGAAAGAAGGGTGGTAGGCAGGGAGGGAAGGAGATTTCATTGGAAAGTACATATTTGTGTATTTAGAATTTCATGTGAAACTAAAAGTTGAGAAGAGGGTTTTTTTTTTACATGAAATTATCTCCCTGCTTTCTGTACCTAATTTTACAGGCCCTAAAATGGCTAATTAAAACCTAACTGTATTGCTTAGTTAATTCAGTTGACAGTTAACCCCAGGGAATATTTTGGCAGTTAATTATATACATTGACAATTTTTATATGGTGGGTATAAATTTATAGTGATACAGCTATAAAATCCCACCCCAGCAAGCAAATTTTTGTTCATATAAAGGTTTAGATTAATCTTAATCAGTAGTAAGAAATGTAATTGAGTTAGTTTGATAAGTAATAATTCCCATAGTGCTTCAAAGAGCTTGTCATTCTTATGAATTGTTCTGCTGCAGTACAATTTGCAAAGAGATACGTATTTCTAAGGACCACACGTTGCTGAATAAATTAGAATATCTCTGTCTCTCTCTCTCTCTGTCGCACTCTCACACAGCACACAAACATGCACACACATACACATTTCAGAGTTAGATTTCTTCTCCTCTTCAAATTTTACTCCTTTTCAGACTCATAAATAACTCTTCTGAGCCCAAGAACCTGCTGGGCTAAAAATGTAATAGAAACTCATAGCAGAGGAATTTATGGTCTAACTGGGAGACAAGACTTTGAAGCTATAAACCAGAGAAGTAAGACAGAAGTGATTTGGATACCAAAATACAGAGGGCTCTGGGGCAAAGCGCTGTGAATTGCTGGGTTTCAAGGTGGAATTGGGACTGGGAGGACTGGGGGAAGCAGACACAAGAGTGGCGGCCCCGTGGCGTGCTGAGAGCTGCGGTACCGTTGGGCCCCAGGGATGGAGAAGCAAAGCGAGCAACATCTAACTCATGCTGGGGAGACAGAACAGCTTCACCAAGGGTAGGATATCTGAGATGACTGTTAAAAAATAGAGTTTATCCAAAAACAGACTCACAGATCTAGAGAACACACTTGTGGTTGCCAAGAGGGTGGTGAGGTACAGGGAGAAGGATCGGGAGTTTGGGATTAGCAGAGGCAAACTATTATATATAAAATGGATAGACAGGAAGGGCCTACTGTAGAGCACAGGGAACTATAGTTAATATACTGTGATAAGCCATAATGGAAAAAGAATGTGTCTGTATAACTGAGTCACTTTACCATACAGCAGAAATTAACACAACATTGTAAATCAACTATACTTCAATAAAAAAAAAAAAATTAGGAGTTCCCATTGTGGCTCAGGTGGTTAAGAACCTGATGTAGTGTCCATGAGGATGCAGGTTTGATCCCTGGCCTCACTCAGTGGGTTAAGGATCCAGCATTGCTGTTGTTGTGGCGTAGGCTGGCAGCTGCTGCTCCAGTTTGACCCCCTCACCCTGGGAATTTCCACGTGCCGCCGATCCAGCCATAAAAAGAAAAAAAAAAGAGTTTATTAAGAGGAAAAGGAAGGGTGAAATACAGAAGTCAAAGGGAGAAAACACTGGAAAATGCCAAGAAATTTGGGCTTTTCCTGTAGGTTACTGGGGCCTTGAGAGTTTTAAAGGAATAACAGGACCTAATCACAGCTTGGTTTTGGAATCACACCTCTTCTGCCTGTGGAATCCAGAGGAGGATTGTATTTGAGACAAGGCGGTAACCTCAGGGCCATCACACATGGCCGGACATGCGGTAAGGGAGTCGTGGTGGAGAAGGTTAGGAGGTTACCTTGTAACTGCGTAAATACAAATGAAATACATATTTTTATTGAAGTATAGTTAATTTGCTATTAACTATTACTAATTTACTAACTGCTAGTTTCTGGTGCACAGCAAAGTAACTCCGTTATATGTGCATGTGTGGGTGTATATATATATATATATATATATATATATATATTCTTTTTCAGATTCTTTTCCATTATAGTTTATTATAAGATATCTACATATATTTTTTTAAACTGGTATGGAACAATTGGTTTTGGAAGGCATTTATAAGTGATCACTTTCTTCAGAATCAGAAATGGTTATTTCCTGCCACCATCTATTTTATGAGAGAGGTTGTCTCCCAGCCAGATGGACAGGTATTTATGGCGGGAGACTCTGTGCCCAGCCCTAGGAAGATTTCATTTCTGTGCTGCACACACTCTGCTCCAGCCATGTGCAACGGGGAATGGAACCTGCCTGTACTAGGAAACCCCTTCCAATATGCAAAGCTGTTATTTATATAGATAGTGTGGGAGAGAAAAAAAAATTGCCATGTTTTCCATTACCCAAGGACTTCCATCCATCCACCCCTTATCGGTGAATTAAGTGTAAATAAATAAATACAACCGAGTTCACTGGTAACCTTTAGTGCCTTCCATTAATCAGAGTAATAGCGGGGTCTTTTCCAGGGTCTTCATTGATGCTATAGAAAGAAAAATGGTGACATGAGGTCAGTTTAGCTCCAGCCCTATGACACTTTGTCAATACAGTATTGGCAATTCAGTTATGGTGAAAAATAAGGGCATTATTTAGCTGTTAGGAGTTGGTAAATAGATTATTTATTATGTTGTCTGTCATTAATCAGAACCCCAAGCCAACAAGAAGCAACTGCCTGAATAATTTTCCTAAAACAGTTTACTTGGGCTCTCTCTTTCTTCTCCCCTCTGTTCTCTCTCCCTCTGTGTGTGTTAGAAAATGTTATAATATTTGAGGTTGATGAATGTGGGGATTTATTAACAGGAAATGAAAACTGATAGGTATTTAACGTTTAATATGAAATAATCTACTATAACATAAAAAACTCAAAATAATACTAACTGTTTTAATTGTTCATGGTAATTAAACTGTCACTGTGATAATTAAAAAGATAGGTGGAGAGTAAGTTATTGACACAAGCTTTTCAAATAAAGTGGGGTAATTTTAAAACTAAACTTAAATTGAATGATGATCTGCTTCTCTCTCTCTTTTTTTTTTCCTTTTTACTGGAAGCATCAAAATCCATTTTTATCAGTGTTTGCTAGGGTTAAACCCCTAGTAACTGGATCAGCATGCATTAATAAAAGTTCTTAGAAATGAAAACTTCTGGTATCAAAACCTTCACATTTACTAAATGGAAAAGATCATTTACTTTATAGTGAGAGAACTGTAGTTTAGCGATTTGGAAATGTGATGTGTGTGTGTTCGTCTCACATCACATATATAAATAAATTCTGGATGGATTCAAATTTAAAAAACTAATCAAGCACAGTCAGAATTTGAAAAGTAGTTTTGTTGTGTTGTTGTTTTTTGCTTTTCAGGGCCGCACCCGTGGCATATGGAGATTCCGGTCTAGGGGTCCAATTGGAGCTACAGCTGCTGGCCTACACCACAGCCACAGCAATGCAGGATCCGAGCCGCATCTGCGACCTACACCACAGCTCATGGCAATGCCAGATCCTTAATCCATTGAGCAACCTCATAGTTCCTAGTTGGATTCGTTTCTGCTGTGCTATGACGGGAACTCCGAAAAGTAGTTTATTTAATATATAGTTGACCCTTGAACAGTTCAAAGGTCAGAACACTGACCCTCCTTGGAGTCAAAATTATCAAAGTATAATTTCCATTCGGCCCTCCATAGTCAAAATTCCTCCATATCCTAGGATTCAACCAACCTTGAATCGTGTAGTACTTTAGTATTCACTGTTTAAAAAAATCCAAATACAAGTGAACCTGTGTAGTCCAAACATGTTTTGTTCAAGGGCCAATGGCAGGTATATCAGATCTCTTACAGGAAGAGAACATTTGGACTGGAAATCCTATAACAATGCTATAATCTTTCATTCTCAATCTGTCCTTGTCTGGTTTATATATAAAGTTACAGAAGTCTTACAAAATTAGTGTTTCCTCTTTCTGTATTTTGTACAGAAGTTTGTTCACTATTGAATTGGTCTAGTGGAACACAACTGGTATTTTCTTTATGGGAATATTAACTGATGTTCTGATCTCTTTTACAATTAAGTAACAATTCAAGCTTTCTATTTCTTAGTAAGTCAGTTTTGCCAAGTTATTTTTTTTCCAGGAATTTATCCATTACATATAATTGTTTAAATTAATTGGCATAAAATTGTTCATAGTATTCCTTAATTATATTTTAGAAGTTCAGCTCTATGTATAGTTATTTCCCTTTTCTTATTTGTGTTGATAATTTCCATTTTTTATTTTATTTTTAAATTTTATTTTATTGGAACATAGTTGATTTATAATATTGTATTAGTTTCAGATGTACAGCAAAGTGAATCAGTCATAAATATAAATATATCCATTCTCGGGGTTCCCATCGTGGCGCAGCGGAAATAAATCCAACTAGGAACCACGAGGTTGCGGGTTTGATCCTTGGCCTCGCTCATGGAAACTGGCATTCCCATGAGCTGTGGTGTAGGTTACAGATGCCTCTCAGATCCTTGGTTGCTGTGGCACAGACTGGCAGCTGTAGCTCCGATTTGACCCCTAGCCTAGGAACCTCCATGTGTGGTAGGTGAGGCCCTAAAAAGCAGTAAATAAATAAATAAATAAATCCATTCTTTTTTCCCCATATAGGTTATTACAAACTATTGAGTAGATTTTCCTGTGCTATACAGTAGTTCTTGTTAATCATCTATTTTATACAGTAGTGTCTATTTTCTTTTCTTGATTAGTGTCACCAGAATTTTCTCTATTTTAATTTTTTTTTCCATTATGCCCAGCTTTATAGCGTGGTGACAGGGTTACACATACGTATGTGGATTCATCACAAGTGGGTTAGACATAGTTCCCAGTGCTATATAGTAGAATCTCCTTGCTTTTCCAGCCCAGAGCAACTATTAACCCCAGACCCCCCTACCGTCCCATTCCCTCCCCCACCCTTTTGGCAACCACAAGTCTGTTCTCCAAGTCCTTGATTTTCTTTTCTGCATAAAGGTTCATTTGTGCAATATATTAGATTCCAGTTATTAGTGATATCATATGGTATCTGTCTTTCTCCTTCTGACTTCACTCAGTATGGTGGTCTCTAATTCCATCCATGTTGCTGCAAATTACATTATTTTATTCTTTTTTATGGCTGAGTAGTATTCCATTGTGTATATATACCACATCTTCCTAATCCAATCATCTGTCGATGGACATTTGGGTTGTTTCCATGTCTTGACTATTGTGAATAGTGCTACAATGAACTTGCGTGTGCAGATGTTTTTTTAAGGAAAGTTTTGTCTGGGTATATGCCCAAGAGTGGGATTGCTGGGTCATATGGTAGTTCTATGTAGAGTTTTCTAAGGTACCTCCATACTGTTTTCCATAGTGGTCGTACCAGCTTACATTACCACCAACAGTGCAGGAGGGTTCCCTTTTCTCCACACCCCCTCCAGCAATTGTTGTTTGTGGACTTGTTAATGATGGCCATTCTGACTGGTGTGAGGTGGTATCTTGTAGTAGTTTTGATTTGCATTTCTCTAATCATCAGTGATGTTGAACATTTTTTCGAGGTTGTTGGCCATCTGCATCTCTTCTTTGGAGAACTGTCTATTTAGGTCCTTTGCCCATTTTTCAGTGGGGTTGTTGGTTTTTTTGCTGTTGAGCTGCATAAGTTGTTTATATATTTTTGAGATTAAGCCCTTGTCAGTTGCATCATTTGACAGTATTTTCTCCCATTCTGTAAGCTGTCTTTTTGTTTTCTTTTTGGTTTCCTTTGCTGTGTAAAAGAGAATTTTCTCTGTTTGATTAGTCTTTTAAAAGAAGTAACTTTTGGTTCTTTTATTCTATATCTTGTATTTTTTTTTCTTTTAATACTGTTTTGACCTTTATTATCTTCTCTTTTCTTTTTTATTTTCTATTTTTAATAATAATAATATATATGTTCAAACATTATTTTATTCTTACATCCATTTTGTGATTTTTTTTCATGTTTTTTATATGGAAGGGGGTAGTGTGGGAGGTCTGAAAAGAAAAATCAGAAAGAATATGGATATCTTCTCTTTTCTTGAGTTTATTATCCTTTCTTTTTAAAAGCTTTTAATGGACACCTTCATTAATTTTTAGCTTTTATCCTTTTTTAATATAAACACTTAAATGTAAAAAAATATCAGTTTCTACTGTATCCTAATGGCAATGGACACGAATGATTTTCACAATTCATATAATAGACATTTTTAAAATATCTAATATAATTTCATCTTTGATCCAAGAGAGGCCACCAGACCTGAACACAGGCCCCTTAAAAAGTTGATACTCCCCTAACGTGCATTCTGACTGGAGTAGAAATAAAAATGAGATGTCTATATATCTATGCCTAAATGCTTTAAAATTATATATCAGGTCTATAAGCTGGACATGCAATGTGTTCCATTTCCCTACTTTGAAAAATATACTTTCATACAACAAAGTAGAGAATTATGTGTAAAACTACGGCTTTTACATTACTGAATGTTGGCAAGATAGTCAAAACAACTGAAGTTAATTATTATTATACATGTCTGAGTATTTTTTTTTGATGGGTTAGTGAGGTTTGGCTGAGAAATAAAATAGGGACTGTATAATCATAAGTTATTATGTACTTACATCATAACATATTTTTTCTTGCCCTCATTTCCGAAAAGTCACTTATGTTACATTCAAGATGTTCACATAATTTGTTTTCCATCCACACTGATGATCTAAAAGATTAAAAAATAAATTGCAGTTGCATTCAGAATACACATGTAGATATTTTTCCATCAAAATGATATGCTTAATTCAGTTTCTTATTTTAAGAAACTGAAATTTTCTAATGTAGTTTAAAATGTTTAAGTTATTGTTATATATTTGTATAATATAAAATCATTTGCAATTCTAGTGCTCAGTGTCTCTCTGCTCTCACATACGATGTATTAAATATGCAGATCTGGGAATGTAAGAGCAATATGAATTGTTTTAACTGGAAATTTTTCTCTGTAGCCGTGTGCATTGGTTGCAAATATTGTGCTAATTTGTGAGTCCCTACAGAGATAAATTGGTCACAAAAGCAAAAAAATGGATTCTTAAGATGACTGATTAGGAGTTCCTGTCGTGGCTCAGTGGTAAGGAACCCGACTAGAGTCTGTGAGAATATGGGTTCAATCCCTGGCCTTGCTCATTTGGTTACGGATCTGGCGTTGCCCTGAGCTGTGGTGTAGGTCGCAGATGCTGCTCGGGTCTTGCATTGCTGTGGCTGTGGTGTAGGCCGGCAGCTGTAGCTCCGCTTTGACCCCTAGCCTGGGAACGTCCCTCTGCCACAGGTGCAGCCTTAAAAAGCAAAAAACAGCAACAAAAAGGTGTCTGATTAATGCTCGATCATATGACAACCTATTATTGCCTTTGCTCCTAAGGAAAGGATTTAAGAAGCAGACTAATTTATCTTTTATTTAATGGTTTCCAATCCTCAAATCCTCCCTACCTTCTAAAGCAGTTTCCACCATCAACCACCCGAACCTCACCACATCTGGACGTTATCACTCATTGTTTAGATGCTACCCAGAACAAGTGCTTGTTTCCCTGGGGCCTTAATGGAGTTGGCCATGAAAATGGCTGTGTAGGATAAGTCATGCTGTGCTGGTGCTGAACGCTTGTCTTTAATATAGGCATGTACCCAGAGGCTTCTCTAAGGCCAGGGCCCAAGGCGGGATCCCCTCTTGCCCAGGTCTAAGGGTGGTGCCAGGTCAGCTTTCCCATCCTTCCTGGCCCAAGCCTGGATAGTCATATGCAAAAGCAGGGTTGCTGTGAAGTAACCACCCTCCGCCTTGCTGCTAGCCACTCTGGCTTTATCCAGCCCCACCTCCCATTTCTGCTGCCTTTTTTGTTTTCTAATAGGCAGGGTTCTTCAGAGACTTCCTCTTCTTATAAAATTAGTTATATTTCTATGAGTGCATTCTTTCTAGGGTTTAATTCCAGAATTAAATCTGCACCATTTTGCCTTTGAGCACCTAGAGAGCCATAAATCCGGAAGCACAAGTCCACCCAATCCAACACATTGAAATTTTCTGTGCCCCCAGATCCTCACTTAGATTGCAAGCTCTCGGAGGCCAGGGTTTGGATGTTATTTATGTTTAAACCCACCATGGTGCCTGGCCCATCGTACACACTTAATAAAAATACAATGAAAGAAAACTACCGAAGAAGTCACAAAAGAAAGGACAGATTTGATTTCTTAAGAGGAGAAAGAAAATTTCTAGTGCCTTAGGAAAATATCTGCAGCAAATATTTTAGAGAGATAGCATCATTAGTACGTAGAATTACACAAATAGATGCAAAAAGCCTAAAATGATATAGGTAAATGGGTAAAGTAGCTAAAAGACAATCCTCAAAGGAGGAAATACACAAATAAACTGACACAATAGTTTGGAACCAATTTGGCAGCCTCATAATATTCCATTTATTTAACCTAGTAATTCCACTGCTAAAAACCTCTCTAGGAGAATTTTAAGTTTTGGAGGAGGAAGTTTTGTTGATCTAACTCAAGCAAGGTAAGGTATGTCACAGGAGGTTCTCTGGCATCCTTGACGGGGGCTAGAATGGGAAGAGAATTGGGACCCAGAATCCAGGCATTCTGGAAGAAGGCTCCCAGAAAATTAGAGAACAGTAGATATTTGCCCACTATTAAGTTTCATGCCATCTCCTAGGTGTGAGGGACCCCACACCCCTGAAGCAGCCATCAACACCTGGCCCTGATTGAAACAACAAGATTCTCAGATGCCCCTGCAGGTTGGAATGCAAACACTCATCACATGGCAAAGGAAGAGTTTTGCCCACTAACATTTAACAGTGGCATTACAACTCTGAAACAGTTAACTCCTGTAGAGTGTTGGTTCCACATGGCCTTGAGCCCCTAGAAAATGTAAGGCTTCACTTCCTGTGGAATGGCCATGAGAGTTTGTTATCAGAAGAGTCAGCATCTCAGTTTACACAGCCAGCTGCCCAGGTCTCTTGATGAAACAGAAGCTCTCTGCACTGGTAGCCCCTCCTTGGTGATAATTAATGCAAATGATTTTCCTTGGAACCGTGGTGACAGAGAATCCGGAAACTGACAGCAGGTCCCTAGCTGTCCATCAGGAAGTACTGGTGCGCCGTGCTGCCACCTGCCACAGGAAGAGCTTTTGACCACCACCAGCCCACTTGTCCTTTCTCTGCAGAATGCACTCAGCTGGCTTAGCCTGTAATACACTAACGTGATTTCAACTAAACAGCAGAGCTAAATACCAGAGGAGGAAGGCACTTGGAGCAGAAAAGAAAGGAAATGAAATAACTCTCATTACCTCCCTAAACTTCAACAACCGCGAAAGAGCCCTCCGCCCGAGAAGCACAGATCCCCAATTTCAGACGGTGTAATGGCAGCCAGCTTTGCAGAAACACTTGTCTACTGATGAGATCTCGTTCCTTTCTCATTGAACAGGTGGAGATGATCCTCTGGCCTTAGTTCCAGCCCAAGGTTTGGGCTCCTGACCTCATCGTCCATTCGATCCTAAAACAGTGGTTTGTAGAATCTTACTGAAAATGAATAGTAACTGTGCACTCCTGTTCCAGGGAAATGTGCACCTGCTGCTTTGTACACAGTGTCAGTGGAACACAAGGACCTCCCGCCCAAGACACCAATCCATGGGGCCCTGGGCACTTTCAGCCTGTTCTGTCTGTACTCACCCTTACTCCTATTACTCAGTGGAGCAAGGGGTTCTATTCTGCTGACCTAAGAGGAAGCCTTGCAACCCTTCCCAGCCCCATACTCCAGGATGCCACTTAATCTCAATTTCTGGAGGCCAGTAGATAAAACATCCTTGTTATTCTGTCTGTCAATGTCCATGATAAAGAATCTCTGTTCTAGAGGAAACTTCCTCAGTCTCACTTCTCTCTCAGTGGATGTTGAATGATGCTGAACATCATTCAACATCTCGAATGATGTTGAAAACAGTTTGGTGCTGAGGAAAAGCAAGACCACTTATGGTGAGAAATCAAGAGTGAGGTTACATAAAGCTTTTTTAAAAAAATGGTATTCTAGCTGCATTTTTCAACTGAGTCATAAAACCATTTCCCAAGCCAGAGGTATCATTATCCTCATTTCACAGGTGGAAAACCGGGAATTACAGAGAGGTTAATGTCTGTATCTAAAAGTACACAGCACGCCCTCGTCAGAAGGAGCTGAAAATACAGGTTTTGTCAAGGGCTCATGCTGTTCTGTGATAACCCAAACTTTACGAACAAGTTTGGCTTAGCCCTAATTGGCATTCAATTTTAAAAAATGTCTTTCATTAAAAAATATAATTTGAAGAACTGGGTAATTGACTCACATTTGATTAAGGCAGAGTCTATTGGATTAACATGATTAATAGATAAAATTATAATCAAACAGAAAGCAGTACAAAAGGTGACTGAGTCATGGATCACATTAAGATACTACATTTTTTAAAGATGAATGTGCCGGGTGTTTTTAACATTAGGAATATTCATTTCACAGTGGATCTCACACTGTTCAGCCGTCGTGCATAGAATAATTAGGATGATGTTTGTGTTCAGGATTATAAGAAGAAGTACTTTGGGGCTGCTTTAATTTCACAGTAAGGAAAACCCCAACTCTCCTCATTCTAATTCTCTCCAATCACTTGGTCCAATGATAACTTCTCAAACTGTTAGAAAGGGAGGCTACGCCAGTGTTATCTCTGCCCAGAACTAAATATAGCTGATGCCACAACAAATTCCAAGGCCCCTTTCAGGAACTGTAGTATCCATCAACCTGTACCAGGAGAACACGTTCCACAGTTTTTTCTATAAATGCAAAACTGGATCCTCAGCGGAAACTTTGTTAATTGATGAAATGGCTTCAGCATCAGCCGGACTTCAGCATCAGGAGTAAAATGAAAAATGATATATTTGGGTTTTTTCCTTTATTAGTCATTCTTAAATCCTGTTTGCCCAAGAAATGGTAACTGGTGATAACCTCCTTCCCCAGGTTCCCGTGCCTGCATGAACTGGGACATGGGAAGGAACCGGGGGAGGCTTTAACCATTCCATAACCTTCACCAGCATCCCAGAACTCACATAACCATCTCACGTTACATACTGAATAAAGGAAAAAAAAAAAAACTGGTGTCCTACGCGAGCACAGCTCCACTGCAGTCTCCTTGCCATCAGCCCATCCCAACTAGCTTCAGGATTTTCCTATACTGAAAATCAGGACCCAAATGTGATCCCTGTTCTTATTATGTCATTACTCCCGGAAACAGAGTTGTCAAGCACATGTCGAAGAACCTGGAACTGAAAGATGGCATTAGAACATGACTACCTGTTTAAGGATTAATGATATTTCCTCTTAGAAAAGCTTTGGGGAACCAAGAATTTTATAGACAACTTGTTAGCTTATATTTTGGAAGGTAGTCAGGCAGTATCTGCATATTGATTAAGTGTGCATCCTCTTTGACCAAGCCATTCGACGTACACCTAGGCACAATGATATGAACTCAAGTCTGTTCGTTAAAGCATTTTTATCACAAAATATTGAAAACAATCTAATTATTCATAAATTGGAAAATGTTTAAAGAAACCATGGTATAGCTAAACTATGGAATACTTACAGACCTTTTTTTAAAAAACGTAAACCCGGAGTTCCCGTCGTGGCTCAGAGGAAAATATATCTGACTAGCATCCACGAGGACGATCCCTGGCCTTGCTCTGTGGGTTAAGTATCTGGTGTTGCCGTGAGCTGTGGTGTAGGTCGCAGATGTGACTCAGATCCAGCATTGCTATGGCTGTGTTGTCAGCCAGTGGCTACAGCTCCGATTTGACCCCTAGCCTGGGAAACTCCATATGCCATGGGTGAGGCCCTAAAAAAACAAAAAAAAAAACAAAAAAGTAAACCCAACCAAAATATCCAAAAAAAAAAAACCTTCCATGATATATTTTAAGTGAAAAAAACTAGCCGTATAAATGTGTATTTATACAGTATGATCCCATTTACATATTTTTAGGGCAGTGTATGTATTCTGTGTTTTCCAATGGCAAGAAAAAGATCAGAATGGACATATCCCCAGTTTTTAAGAGGATTGACCTCTGGAGGTGAAAACCAACTGCAAATGGAGAGAGGTAGGAGATGAAGGAGGAATTTCACTTTATACTCAAATTATTTCAGCTATTGATCCCATTAAGTATTTCTGTCATGACAGAATAAAAGAAGGAGGTTGTTGGCTCTCCTCACAAGGCACTAAGTAGTCATTTGTGGATCAAGTGTAAATCCCACCTGATCCATTCAAGCAGGATAAGTCACTCAAACTCTCAGCCTCATTTTTCTCATCTGTAAAATGAGAACAACGTCTGCCTCACAGCACTCTTATAAATGAACACATGACAAAAAGCTTATAAAAAGTGTGATTATGAACCATTAAACAAGAATCATTTCAAGGTCAAGAAGAAAGAGCTGCTCTAATAAGATGACCATAGATGAGACTAAAGTACCCCAACTTTGGGAAGTGACCAGCTAAGTTATGATGGTTTTGAATGATTAAGGAAATCAAAGCAAATAATTAAGGAAATCAAAGCTATGTATTTGAGCAGAGAGTTTCCCCTGAAGGGGCTGGGGTGCTCCACATTCTAATAATCCTGGGAAGAGGTTAACCCTGGAGCAGGGAATGAGCAATAAGGAAAAAAACATCCTCTTCTTTCTGAGACTAGTGAGTAGTTTGGAACACCTCCAAGGGCTCAAGAAACATATAAGAAGCCCCATTAGAAGGCGAGCTTCTACTAGCCACCTTGCTAGAAGGGTGAGTTTGGAAATTAGCCCCACATGACACTCTAAGGCAAGTTTGAGCTCATGTCATAGTTGTAAGTGATTTTCTGTGTAAAATTTTTCTTGTCACTGAACCGGCAAGTAAAGTCTTAAAAGTTGGAGCCTGGTCTCAATAGTTCAGTGGAGAAATAGCAGAGAGCCTGGCCACCACACTCCATGTCTGATATCCTGTCTTGGAATGAGGATGTTTGAGGAGACTAAGACTCCTGAATCCCACCGCCCACGTTCATGGTTTAGGACCCTTTATCTTTGGCTGCAATGGAGAACAGACTGGCTCTGTTAAGGGTAGGCTGATGTTCTCATCTTCTTCCGTCTCAGGAGACCACCATGAAGTATCCTGTCTTGGTTGCATGAACGACTTGCTTCCTACTCCTGGTTAGATTTTCCATCAAGCTGTTTGCAGGGTCTCACTTTGTATATTCTGCCTGTCAAGGTACGTGCTGTCTGACTGGACACAGGTAAGCTTTTGACAATCTTTTAACTGTTAGTGATTCTGCTTATTCCACAGTGTTGGTAGTTGTTTCAAAGTACCTTAACTGTGGGAATGGTGGCCTAGTCAGTGGAGAGCTTAGACGTGTGCAGATTACTTCTCTGAGGGCCAGATTTTGAGAGAGATGTATTGATTTAAATAGAAAATGCCTTGCAAGCCATATTTATGAGCAGTACCTAGAGGTGCTGAATATTAAGATGTGGGAAAAATTTAGAGGGAATGTACTCCTTACTTTTACTCTAGGGCACAAAGTCATTGATTACATCATAGTTAGACTCTTTGTGATTATTTTCAGAAGCTGCTCTAAATCTTCTCTGGAACTATAGTGGGGACACATACACACAAGCAGATAAAGAGACAGTATTTATTGAGTACTCATGACACGCCAGTTATGTGCTGAGTGCTGAGTGTTTTTCTCATACCTGTTTCCTTGAATCCTCACAAGCTGCTGATCATAAATTCTGTCCCCAGTGTTTGTCAGAAATTTGCCATAAGATATAGGGGTCATGTGGGCCTTTTACTTGTGGAGCCCCTGCAGCAGACAAGGCAAAGGGAAGCAGCAGGAGAGAAGGAGCAGCCATTAGGAGAACCTCTAAAACCAGGTACAGGGAGTGTTTACAAGTGCACAGGACAGCCCTGCTCAAGAGTCAAGGCTTGACTTCCTTGATTGCCAGAAATGCTAAAGAAATGGCTTTGCTTCTACTTTCTTTTGCTTCTACCTTTCTTAGGGTATATACCATAAGTGGGAGACCTCACTGAAGAGTTAATTGGTCCAGTGCGGCAAATAGGGAGCAACACTTTCACTCCCCTTCTCACCTGCAGCCCAAGTCCTTGGTCAGTGTGGGTCCGCAGTGAGATTCTTGCCTATTTGTTCAGTGTCATGGATGCTGTGACTCCTCTCTAAGCCTTAAAGAACTGAATGAGTTGTGCTTTTAGGATGTACTAGGTCTTCCACTTGCATGATTAGTTCTCATGGCCATAGGAAGCCCATCTTCATGTTTGTGGATGTGTGACAGTTGAGTCTAAAATATATCCACATGCCTGATCTTCCCCACTGAGCAGGTGGGACGCTTGGGCCTCTGTTCTAGCCAGTGGTTCTGAGACCCTGAGCTGGAAGTCCTTCTAAGAGAAAACATCGAAACCTGAATGTTGGTCATGTGCCAAATAAACAGTGCAAATGAAATATGGGTCTAAAGGATAGCAAGAGAAGGACAGCAAGAGAAGGACCCAGAACCAGCACAGACATCAGAGCAGTTTAGCTCCCCTCCGGACAGTCACATGACCCTGGAAGGTGGGTGTTGAAGCCTTTTTATAGAGCCTGTTGGGTGGTGGGGGAAGCTGTTCAAAGCACTAACAGTTCTTTCAGGTCTCACTGTGCACAAGGAAGGAATTCCATAAATATTAGGCAAATGGTTTGACTTTTGTTCAAGCCAAACAGCCTCCCTCAGTGGTTACTAAAGCAATGAACAGTCAGAACTCTGTTATTTAGCTACGCTGCAGCCAGCTGTTTCAGATATAAGCTGTCAGAGAAACTGGATATCAGGCTGGTTCTGTGGGTCTCTGAGAATTTACCTCGTGTGTTCACATGTGTGCACATACACAAGAACACTGTTCTAGAAAGAAGCATACAGTAGACCAACAAGGAAAGGGTCTGCATTATCCCCAAACAACCAGTTCCTGGTTTGTTCACTGAATTTGCTGGCCAAAAATAGTAACGTCGCATATCCTACTAGACCAGGCAGAAAAGTCTTTTCAACCTAATCTACGTGAACGTGTATGTCATGTCCCAGGCCATATTCAGAGCCCTGGTATATACAACAGAAATGTATGCAATGGTCTTCAATGTTGAGAAATTTACAATCTTGTGTGAAAGGTAACATTTAGATATATCATCAGGTAAATTCACAAAACAGGAATACATTTTCCTAAATACCAAATAATAGTCCAAGAACATTACATTTCCATTGTTCCTGCATGTGGTCAGTTTCATGGCCAAAGAGATGCCAAGGGTTCCTTCCCACTGTTTGTTATTTGGCAGACTTTGGCATTCAGTCACTCATTATCAAGCCCTCCTTAAAACTCAATAGATAAGTTTCTAGAGAATCAGGGCTGGTTATGGGCTGAGTTGGAGGAATGGGAGGGACAGGTGAAAAGCAAGATTGTGTTGTAAGTGCAAGGATTCTCACAATATAAGGAGAGGCCTGATATGAAAGGAAGCTGGTTATAAGAAAGAGGTTTATTGCACAAAGGTGCTTGTGCTCATTTTACGTGACTACCCAGAAGGTACAGTCACCCTCCCATCTGCTCTGGAATATATCAAAGGAAAGACGTTTCTATTTATTAGGTTTGGGGAGATCTTAGGGGGCTGGGTGGACTGGTTGTTGTCTTAAAGGAATGAGGTCAAGTGTAGACAACTTTAAAACATTGCTGCCACATCCATGCGCTTAATTGAGTCACTCATGGGTCGTCAGGCTCCAGAGTATAATGATTTGTCAGTATAGGACACAGAGTGTCCAATTTAATAGTTGCTGCAGGGGTTAGAATTTCCACAGCCTTTGATCAGATTTTTGTTTTTAGGTCAGTAACACTTAAAGGTAGATTTTAAAAAATCAAGTAATTGCTGAGAAACTGAATGGTCTGTGGCTAATTTGCAAAAGCACAAATAATATTGTTATTTGGATTTTATCCACTCAATGAAAAAGTCTTGAGATTTTTAGAAAGAACAGATTCATGTTGATAGCACGGTATGCAGCCCACTCTGTAGTGTGCAGGCGTCTGCCATCTTTCCTCTTGACACACCCTCTTACTTGCTTGTTCACTGGAGCTTCTGAATAGGCAGTGGCTTTCATGTTCTGCCAGATGATAAGATGATGTGGGACACCCATTGCTCCTTTATGCCCTCTTGTTACAAAAATGGAAAATGAAACCCTCTCTTCTTTCTTTAACTTAGAATGGAACAGGATAAAGAAAATTGAAATCTGATATATAATCGGTAAAATGCCTATCTGTTTTTCGGAGAGAGCTTCTAAGAGAATCTTAGAGGTAGAAGAGAATGCCCAGGGTATTTTGTGTTATTACTTGAAGACACTGTTTCCTCTGCCCACCAGCCCAGAAATTGTTTCTGGAAGAGCCTTCATAGACCTGGTTAATCTCTGAATGTGTTACATGCCTTTTCCTAAGTGTCTGCTCAGGGAAAGAGAACAGCTCTCTGCAGTATTTTGTTAGAAGGACACTAATCCTGTAGACTCGGGGCCCCACCCATAGGGCCTCATTTAAACTTAATTACTTCCCTAGAATCCCCATCTCCAAATACAGCTACATTGACAGTCAGGGCTTCACAAACAATTCATAAATTAAGTATACCTCTTATATCAACTATGCTTTTCACACATCATGCATAATCTTTATGTTGCTGCACAATCTTCCTAATCACTTCTTCACTTTGTCCAACTATTTTTTTCATGTATTCTTGTTATTTTAAAGTTTGCAAAATTCAGGGGAGTATAGTGATGAAAACTTAAAATCACCCAAGTATCATCATTTTAGTGCATTCTCTTTCAATAGTTTTCAATGCATTTCTACGTATTGTGTATAGAGTATGCCTTTACGGAATGGACTACACAAAGTTTAAAAGCCAGCTCTTGTCTCCTTAGCATGGTATCATAAGTATTTTCCCAATGTGGCTAAAATATTTGACTATTTCACATATTGTAACAACTGTCCAATATGTGATGACCTGACAGTACTATGATTTATTTAGATAAACTCATTTTATTGAATATTTAAGTTGGTTCTGGTTTTTCACTATTGTAAATAATATTTTAAGTAATCTTTTGGCTTATACTTATCTATATCTCTTACTTGTTCTAGGCCAAGTTGCTGCTAGATTAAATAATTGGAATATTTTAATGTTCTTATAGCATACCACCAAATTGTTTTACAGAATCTCAACATCTGTTATTTATGGTTTTAAAAATATTGTTTGAGGAGTTCCCATAGTGGCTGAGCATTAATGAATCTGACTAGCATACATGAGGACCCAGGTTCGATCCGTGGCCTTGCTCAGTGGGTTAAGGATCCAGCATTGCTGTGAGCTGTGGTGTAGATTCTACACATGGCTCGGATCCCATATTGCTGTGTCTGTGGCACAGACTGGCGGCTACATTTGACCTCTAGCCTGGGAACCTCCATATGCCACCGGTGCGGCCCTAAAAAGCAAATAAAACAAAACAAAAACTGTTTGAAAAATAGAAATATTCACAGCACACAAAACATTTTACTCAGCACCTAAAAGAGTCATAATTAAATTTTTTAATAAACAGAATCATATTTTAGTCTTATTTTTTCATTACAATATGTGGAATATTTTTTAATGCATGTACTCCTTTGTAATACTTTTCAGACTGTATTGTGTTCTAGTGTTAGACATGTCATAATTTAACAATAGCCCTATTTTTTGTTTGTTTCTTTATTATAGATAAGACAGAACTAAACATTCATATAGATAAATATTTAAGTACATCCCAGATGCAGACTTATTGTGCCAAAACGTTCACATGTGTTTAATGTTTTAACATGCCCTGTTAAATTGTGCCCTAGGAGTTTCCGTTGTGGCATAGTGGTTAACGAATCCGACTAGGAACCATGAGGTTGAGGGTTCGATCCCTGGCCTCGCTCAGTGGGTTAATGATCCAGCGTTGCTGTGAGATGTAGTGTAGGTCGCAGATGCGGCTCGGATCTGGGGTTGCTGTGGCTGTGGCTGTGGCCGTCAGCTGTAGCTCTGATTCAACCCCTAGCCTGGGAACCTCCATATGCCGCACATGCTGCCCTAAAAAGCAAAAAAAAAAAAAAAAAAAAAAACCTGTGCCCTAAAAGTTTGTGATGTATAGTTTGATCAATAGTGTGAAAGCAGTACCTTTGGCTGGTGGGGAGAGTAACACAGTTATTGTACATTTAATAAGTAGAAAGTCATATTTCAATTTAATGTCCATCTTTATTAAGGTTGAATATTTTTTTATTGTTTATTGACCAGTTTTATTTTTTCATTAATTACCTGTTTGTGTCCTTTGATCATTTTTCTATTGGAAGATCCATATTCTCTTGTTAATGTGTAAGATCTTCCTATATACTTAAGCAGCATTTAAACTATATTCCACAGAGAATGTCCCATGAAATGATAATAATCTGCTAAAATTGTACAAAAATATGAATACTGGTACTAATGTTTATTAAAACTTTAGAATAAGTTTTATAACAAAGTTGAGATAAACTTTAGAATGAGGTTTTTGAGATCTCCTCCCAAAATTACCTTAAGATTTTTACTGTAATTGCACTTCAATTGATTTATTTGGAAATAACTTACCTTTGTACAAAGTGAGATCTCCCCATTCAGCAATGTGGTACTTTTCTTTATAAGTCTTAACTAATTCTAAAAGATTTAATTTTTCAAAGAAAAATCATTACAACTTGTATAAGCTTTTTATAATTGTAGTTTTAACTTCTATAACTAAGAGGTCCTCAATTAATTCAGTTAGGTTTTCTTCTATTGTTATCTTTTATTTAAATTTCTTTCTTGATATTTCCTTTTATAATGGTATTTTTTATAACTATGTCAGTGATTTTTCTAAAACCTCTTTTAGTTTATTTCTTTATCAATGTCAATCTTTAAAATATCTAATGATATTCCAATGATATTCTTCTTTCTATGAAATGTGAAATTTACGATCTTGACGTCCTTTCTTTCCTTCCACCTTGAACCTTTTCTTGGTATGATCAGAGATTTTAGACCTCAGTAGTTATTATTACTACTTTTACATTGCAGTGCCTTTGAAGAATTCTTTGTCAACATTCGCATTATCTCTGTTCATTCTGTCCATTTCTTTTATACTGCATTTTATCTATTCTTGAGTTCTTTATTTTGATTCACCTTTTTCATCAAAATCCTTTTTTATATTTAAAAGTGAGATATTGGAGTTCCCGTCGTGGCGCAGCGGTTAACCAATCCGACTAGGAATCATGAGGTTGCAGGTTCGATCCCTGGCCTCGCTCGGTGGGTTAAGGATCCGGCGTTGCCATGAGCTGTGGTGTAGGTTGCAGACGCGGTTCGGACCTGGCGTTGCTGTGGCTGTGGTGTAGGCTGGCGGCTACAGCTCCGATTAGACCCCTAGCCTGGGAACCTCCACATGCCACGGGTGCGGCCCTAAAAAACAAAACAAAACAAAATAATAATAAAAGTGAGATATTGGTAGGTGCAAAATACTTGCATTTGTGAATTGCCCCCCCCCAGGCTTTTACGTTGAATATGATTCTCAGTTCATAATTCTTTCTTTTCCACCCTTAGGTAGCTCCACATCTTCTCAGATTTATTGTTGTAATAAAGATATTTGACCTTTTGTTTTGCATTAAAAATCTTACAGGATTTTTTTTTTAAATCAAAGACTTGTTTATTGAGTAAAGCCTGAATGAAGTCAATTATATTTAAATACTAAATGTGAATAATTTAAGTAATCATTAAGGCAGTTTTAAGATTTACTATCTTATTATGAGAAGAAAACCGTACAGAGCTTTACAACTAAACTCAAACCACTTCTATGGTTTCCTCTTAGGAGATTCTAATTTTTTTAAAAACCCAGGTAGTTCCCTTCATGGCTCAGTGGTTAACGAATCCAACCAGGATCCATGAGGATGCGGGTTCAGTTCCTGGCCTCGCTCAGCAGGTTAAGAATCCAGCATGGCCATGAGCCGTGGTGTAGGCCATAGACGCAGCTTGGATCCGCATTGCTACGGCTTTCATAATATTATGTTCGTAATAACATAATAATAACCACCATAACGGCTTAATATTTTTCAGTGTTTGTAATGCGCCAGCCATTGTTCTCACCTGTTTAAGTGAAAACTGGGTGGAAACATTTCAGAAAGACTCCTCTTATTTGTGGTCTCCTCTTCTAGGATGTTTCCTGGAAAAATTACTGTGATTGAGATTTGATCCCTTCACCCTCTGGCCATATAATTTATCATCTAAACTGAAACACTTTGAAAGTGAAAAAGATGAATAGCGATGAGACAACAGGGGTAAACTGGGACTGTCCCAGGTGAACTGGAATACATGGCCACTGAAGTCGCAGCATACCCTTGCCTCCAGTGATTGATGCTCTGAGTTAGATTTGATGTGTATGCTCAAAATATCGTCTTCAGGAATTCCCATTGTGGCTTAGTGGCAACAAACCTGACTAGTATCCATGAGGATGCGGGTTCGAGCCCTGGCCTCACTCAATGGGTTGGGAATCTGACTTTGCCGTGAGCTGTGGGGTAGGTCGCAGATGTGGCTCAGATCCAGCTACAGCTCTAATTTGCCCCTAGCCTGGGAACCTCCATATGTTGTGGGTGCAGCCCTAAAAAAAAAAAAAGTCCTCTTTACTGGGAAGTTCTCAACCAACATTTGTCATGACTGCCTAACAAGCTGTGTGTTTGCCATGATTTAATCATTTCTGTATTGATGGGCAATTAAGCTGCTTCCACTTTTCACCTATTAAATGTAATTCTATGTTAAACTTATTTTTATGCATAAAACTACATCCTTAATTTAGATTTTTCCTTTGGATCAGCCTAAAAAAATTTAAATTATGTGGTAAATTCTTCTTCCTTCTCTTCCCTTATTCTTTCTCTTCTTTTTCTTTCCATTTCTTTCCTTTCCCTTTCTAAAAGCTATTATAGAAACTGGTTATAGTATACTACTGGCCTCCTTATTAATTCCATAGTTAAGTAAAATCTTTGACAAATGTTCATTTTATATTTGTATTGCAGTCCTGACAGAAATTCCGTTTTTGTTTTTTGTTTTTTTGGTAATGGGTTTTTTGTTGTTGTTGTTTTGTTTTGCTTTGCTTTTTAGGGCTGCACCCGAGGCATATGGAGGTTCCCAGGCTAGGGGTCTAACAGGAGCTGTAGCCGCCGGCCTTCGCCACAGCCACAGCAACGCGGGATCCGAGCCGCGTCTGCAACCGTCACCACAGCTCACGGCAACGCCGGATCCTTAACCCACTGAGCAAGGCCAGGGATTGAACCCGCAACCTCATGGTTCCCAGTTGGATTCGTTTCCACCGTGCCACAACAGGAACTCCAAGATATTCTTTTTAATTGTCCTTTTACACGACCTTTGGAGGTCATCCACCAGGATGCCCTGACAGAGGCATTGCCAGAGAGGTGCACCTGCTGGAAGAAGCAAGGATGTGGGGGGTGAGGAGGTGGCTTAAGACCAGGCACATCTTTTCTTGGCTTCCAGAAATAAATCTCAAGCATCAACAGAACTCGAAATTTTCTGCCTCTGTGTTTCTGTAGCATTCTTCCCTCTCTTGCCTCTAATTGTGCCTTTTGTTTTTGTCTCTGCTTGGCACATGAAGGATAAGTTATGGTGGCAGCAATAATTAGTGGAATTTGGTTTTATGGTCTAACTCTTTGGTAAGATAAGGAAATGGATTAATGGACTATAGATGTCTTTTCTTTATTGGGTGAAAGAATAGAGAATCTAGGTTTTTAGTCTTTTGTTTGTTTGTATGTCCCTCTGTTTTGAGCTGAAATTAATTAAGAATTTCATGCTCACAAGGTGAGTGAAAGCTCTATGTTAACTGGACCTGTGAGTTTTCATGTTACTATCATACTATTAACCTATGAATAAAATTGTAGGACTAAAGATATTTACTCTGTGTGTGTGTATGTCTATGTGTCTACAATTCAGAAAGTCCTTTACCTTCCATAGCGTTTAAGTGTGAAACATTTTCCTGTCTCTGGAGCATTACTAAATTAGGTGATGAAGTCTTTTAAGTTAAAATAAACTGTTCTGATTGGCTTATAGACATACATACGGTCCTATAAATTAAATATTCCTGAAGTTCCTGGAAAATAGACAAATTGAACTCCAAATACATCAGCTAAGCTACACACAAAATTTATTGCATGTAGCAAAGCATACTGGTGGGTTGGTGCAATCCATAGTGGCTGAGAGAAGGACAATAAGAGTGACCTTGTGGAAAAGAAGGGTGGTGACAGTAACTGGAGATTGGTTACACACAAGTGGGTTAATCAAATAAGTAACTACATTAGCAATAACAGAAGTCCAATTTCTCATTGTCAAAGAAGGAAATTACTGAGAGGAAGAACAACAAACCAGGTAGTGCCAGATTCAAATTGAAAGTATCGGTTTGTATTCACTGTTTAATACATAGACCAAAATGCCTCCATACACATCTCTGCATGGCTGTATATAGAGATCTATTCATTTTGTAGTGGTGTCTGCGGAAAAGGGCTGAGAATCACGACTCCCAGTGCCCCTGTGCAGTGAGCACATCTAGCTCCCAGATTTGGGTTTCTAAATATAACATTCCACTAAAAGTAACCAAGGCTCCTTAGAGAAATAAAAGACTGCAGGACTGGTACAGAACAAGTACAAGATGAGCCTGAAACATCCTGTGCTAGAGAGTGCTCAAAGGATGACGAAGTTTTATCAAAACCACACAAAAGTCAGCTTGAAGGAGTTCCCAGTGGCCAAATCTGGGACAATCTAAACAGCAAAATAAAGAGGCAAATAATTAAAAACCCTTTGAATAAAAAAGGAACACATGAGTTTTTGATAATCTAAATAATGATAAAAATAAATGAATGAGGGAGTTCCCGTCGTGGCTCAGTGGTTAACGAATCCGACTAGGAACCATGAGGTTGCGGGTTCGATCCCTGGCCTCGCTCAGTGGGTTAAGGATCCGGCGTTGCCGTGAGCTGTCGTGTAGGTTGCAGACGCGGCTCGGATCCCGTGTTGCTGTGGCTGTGGCGAAGGCCGGCAGCTACAGCCCCTGTTAGACCCCTAGCCTGAGAACCTCCATATGCCGTGGGTGCGGCTCTAGATAAAAGGCAAAAAGACAAAATAAATAAATAAATAAATAAATCAAAAATTTGACGAGGTACAGAATATTTCTATCACCTCACAGTAACGTCTTACCAAACAGGTATTAATTACAAAGGAAAAAAAGGATGGCTACAGTGGAGAAAGCTGGTGGATGCCACCTCAGCAAAGTGATTAATGTTAATATAAGCACTAGTAAGATTAATCAAACTTAGGTGCCACCCAGTAGGATCCAATGAGAATATACCACCACTCTGGTGATATTTTTACCAAAGTCATATAGCCTGAATCAAATCTTTTTTTTTTTTTTTTTTTGGTTTTTAGAGCTACACTCGCAGCATATGGATGTTCCCAGGCTAGGGGCTGAATTGGAGCTGTAGCTATCGGTTTATGCCACAGCTCATGACAGCATCGGATCCTTATCCTGCTGAGCGAGACCAGGGATCGAACCTGTGTCCTAATGGATACTAATCAGATTCGTTTCCACTGAGTCATGAAGGGAACTCCAACCTGAATCCAGTCTTGAGGGTGGAGTTCTCGCTGTGGTGGCAGAAGGATCGACAGTATCTCTGCAGCAACAGGGACAAGGGTTTGATCCCTGGCCCAGTGCAGTGGGTTAAGGATCCAGCATTGCTGCAGCTGTGGCTTAGGTCGCAGCTCTGGCTCGGATTCCATCCTTGGCCCGGGAACTTCCATATGCTACAGGTGCAGCCATTAAAAACAGACAAACAAACAAACTTAAGGAAACAGTAGAGTCACCCAAACTGAGGTGCCATCTCTAAAATGCCTGCTGTGCAATCTTCAAAAGCAGCATAACCATAAAAAGCCAGGGAAGGAGGAACTGCTTTATACTGAAGGTTACTGCTAAGAGCCATGACAACTAAAAGCAAAATAATTCTCAACTGGATCATTTTACAAGAAAGACATTATTGAGACATTTAGTAAAATAAATATAGTGTGAGGACAAAATGGTAATAGCGTGTCAGTGTTAATTTCCTATTTTTGATGGTTGTATTGTGGTTTTGCAAGAAAATGTATTTACTTGTAAGAAATTCACTAATATATATAAGGATAAGGGTATCATATTATCGACTACTCTCAAATGGTGTAGGAAAACTTCTTTGTACTCCAGTTGCAATTTTTGAATGTTTGTTGTTGTTTCAAACTGAAAAAAGGAAGAAAATGTACCAAAGGTGTGATGACTTTTATGAGTCTTGATACACATTGCTAAGTTGCTTTCCAAAAGAGTCATACCTTTTCGTTCTCTGACCACGCAGTTCCATTTTTTCCTATTAAGTTTTTTGTCAGGTAAGGCAGGCACGAACTGCATTCAAAGACCTTATTTTCAGCCCTACCTGTCACACTTTATAATAGAAGTGCTGATTTTCATGAACTCACTTATTATCTCTATGTGGGGGTAATCACTCATTGTATCATTAGCTGATAATGACTAGGTGAGTTGATTGAGCTGTAAATGACTGTGGTTCAAGATTGCAGATCTAGCTGATTAGATAAATATGCCACATATTTCATTTTGATCATATCAATTTCACTATCATTTGACTGAAATGTCTTCCTTCAACCTAAAGTTCTCATTAAGGCATGGTAATTTCTCTGAAATATGACTGTCTGCATGACTTCTATCAGCCAAAACCAATAGTTACAGAAAAGGAAGGTTATTTTACATTTTAGCAACTGCCTGGCTGTATGATTTTCCGTAACTCTTGAAATCTGAAAATCCTCTGTTAGAAAGTGAATAACAGTATCTTTATTGTTCACATGTGTGGTCACCAGAGAAACCATTATGACTTTAAATATCTTGTCCAAGAATTTCAGTAAGGTGATTTGAGGGGTTTACCCCCAGTAAGTCCTAATGAATCGTTCTCTTTGGCCCCTGGTGTCAGGTACCATTTAGACTTTGTAGCCAAGTTCTTCACTAACTTTAACATGTACATGAATCTTGTTAAAATGCAGAGTTGGTTCAGTAGATTTGGGGTGGGACCAGAATGTGTGAATTTCTAACAAGATCCAGGAGGATGCCAGTGCAGCTCAGGCACAGCCAGGCTCACAGTGAAAGCAGGTGGATAAATCGCACACAGCTCACTTATGCTGTTTCATCAGGAACAGACCTCAGAGGTTGTGTGTAGGGGGGCCTTGCACACTGGTGAAGCTGCTTCTCCCTGGAGCCCTCCCTCATCCACCTGCTCCAGAGTACAGTTAATCCAGTGGCCAGCTGGATGGTCCATGACAGTGGCCACAGGAAACCAATTTCGGGGGCTCAGATTGTGTACTTTAAAAAGGAGAAAGAAATTTGCCTTGTCCAGGCATTCCTGCTGTGTGCAGGGGGTTAAGATCCTAGCACTGCTGCACTGGTGGCCTAGGTCACAGTGCTGACTCAGATGTGATCCCTGGTTCGGGAACTCCATATCCCACAGGTGTGGCTGAAAAAAAAGGAAAAATTTGACTTGTCCAGTGGTCTTTATTGGGATATGGCCCATAGCTCTTATTTTTCTCCTAAATTTCTTTGTACAACCCTGGGGAAAACAAGTCATTGCCATTCCTTGGGGAAAAAAAAGAGAAAGATGAGGAAACGTGGAGTCTAGGGGTCTGCCCTGGACACCTCCAGGGTGGTGGGAATATCGTCTAATCCAGTGAGTCACAAGTTGACCCAAGGTTTAGGTTTAAGTTTGTTCAGTCATTTTCTCTATGTTGGGTTAGGAGAAGGTGCACCTTAATAATACTTGGGTGTTACTGAGCCTTTTCTATGAATAACTTGGGTGCAGAATTTTTAGGGTTAAAGTTTGCTCTATGGTAAAAGGCATGTTAACATTTTGAAGTCTTTATAAGGCAACAGTTTCTACTTCAAATGGTCTCTTAACCTTAGGAAATGGGGTGATGCCATCCCTACTATATTGATCTGGAGACTGTGGCCCTAGGAGGTGGTTTGTGTAACCAAGGTCAATTTCTAATAAGTGGTGGATATGGGATTTGAATTCTGCCTTCATTATTTCAAAGCTCAGTGGCCCTCTAGTAAACCATACTTCTTCACTGAGACTACTTGTATAAGACATGGAGTTTCCCTACACTATATTCGGTGATCATCTATATTGGAAAATAATTCGAGAAAGAATGGATGTGTGTATATGTATAACTGAATCACTTTGTTGTACAGCAGAAATTGTCACAACCTTGTAAATCAACTACACTTCAGTAAAACCTTTTAAAGAGATTTTTAAAAAAGAAAAATAAAGAAACGGAGTTTTCATTGTGGCTCAGTGGGTTAAGAACCCAGCATAGTGCCCATGAGGATGCAGGTTTGATCCCTGGCCTTGCTCAGTGGATTACGGATCTGGTGTTGCTGCAAGCTGTGGCATAGGTCACAGATGTAGCTCAGATCCTGTGTTACTGCGACTGTGGCGTAGGCCTGCAGCTGCACCTGCAATTCGACCCCCGTCCCGGGAACTTCCATATGCCGCAGATGCAGCCCTAAAAAACAAAAAAAGAGAGAGAGAGGGAGAATGCTTGTATAAGAAATGTATTTTATGTAGTTCTCTGTTGGTCTAGTGGTTAAGGACTTGACATTGTCACTGCTGTGGCTCAGGTCACTGCTGTGGCTTGGGTTACTGCAATGGCTTGGGCTTGATCCCTAGCCTGAGAACTTCTGCAAGTTGCAGGCATTGCCCCCAAAAATATATCTCAGTCTAAATCAATGGGAAATTGGTGATATTCTGGGATTTTATTTCTTGACGAAGATTTGCAACTGTTAAGTGATATAGAAAGAATTCAAACTCACTTTTAATCAACTCCATGGGCTTTGCATTATCCCCACTTACTCTAATGATCCAAGATTCATGCTGTTAACAGCAGTAACATGAATATCACATCATATTTATATGACACTTTAAAGTTCTCAGAGAGGTCATCTGAGTTCCCTAATATTCGTGAGAAGGGAGAAGGGCAGGCTTTCCATGCAGTTCGGTTAGGAAACCAAGACTGTGAAAGTTAAACCCAAGAGCAGGAAGTGGGGGCCCTAGAATCCAGGTCCTAGGCAGCAAATTCCACGAGCTCAGTCTTCACTGTCATCAGAAGATCTCAGCATATCTCTGGATCATTCTGGTTTGTTTTTTCTTTTTCCTTTTAAATGGCTGCACCCGTGGCATATGGAAGTTCCAGGGCCAGGGATGGAATCCGAGCTGTGAATTGTGAGGTCACAAATGACCTATGCCACAACTGGGGCAATGCCAGATCCTTTAACCCACTGCGCCAAGCTGAGAACTGAACCTACACCTCTGCAGTGACCTGAGCACTCCAGTGGGAACTCCTGGATCATTTTATTTTTCCCATTACTTAATGAATTTTATTACAATTATAGGTGTACAAAAATCATCACAACTCAGTTTTTACAGCATTTCCATCCCAAACCCTCAGTGCACTCCCCCACCCCCCAACTTGTCTCATTTGGAAACCATAGGTTTTCCAAAGTCTGTGAGTCAGTATCTGGTCTGCAAAGAAGTTCATTGTCCTTTTTTTAGTGTCCATATGTAAGTCGTAGCAGTTGATGTTGGTGTCTCATTATCTGACTGGTATCACTTCACATAATTTCTAGGTCCATCCATGTTGCTATAAATGTTGTTATTTCATTCCTTTCAATGGCTGAGTAGTATTCCATTGTGTATATGTACCAGATCTTCCCTATCCACTCCTCTGTTGATGGGCATTTAGGTTGTTTCCATGACTTGGCTATTATATAGACTGATGCAATGAACACTGGAGTACATGTGTCTTTTTGAGTCATAGTTTTTTCTGGATAGATGACCAGGAGTGGGATTGCTGGATCAAATGGTAATTCTATTTTTAATTTTCTAAGGAATCTCCATACTGTGGAAAACAGTATGGAGATTCCTTAGAAAATTAAAAATAGTTTTCCACAGAGGTTGCACCAATTTGCAGTCCCACCAACAGCGTAATAGGCATCCCTTTTCTTCACCCCCTCTCCAGCACTTACTGTTTGTAGACTTTTTGATTGATGGCCATTTTGGCTGGCTAAGGTGGTACCTCATAGTGGTTTTGATTTGCATTTCTCTAATAACGAGTGATGCTGAACATCTTTTCGTGTGTTTTTTGGCCATCTGTATGTCTTCTTTGGAGAATTGTCTGTTTAGATCTTCTGCCCATTTTTTGATGGGGTTGTTTGTTTTTTTGGTATTGAGCTATAGGAGGTGTTTGTAAATTTTGGAGATGAATCCCTTGTAAGTCGATTCATTTGCAAATATTTTCTCCCATTCTGTGGGCTGTCTTTTCATTTTGTTTAGGGTTTCCTTTGCTGTGCAGAAACTTTGAAGTTTAATTAAGTCCCATTTGTTTATTTTTCTTTTTATCGTCATTACTCTCACAGGTACATCTGCGAAGATACTGTTTCATTTATGTCGGAGAGTGTTTGACCTGTGTTTTCCTCTAAGAGTTTTGTAGTATCTGGTCTTATATCTAGTTCTTTAATCCATTTTGAGTTTATTTTTGTACATGGTATTAGGAAGTGTTCTAGTTTCATTTTTTTACATGCGGCTGTCCAGTTTTCCCAGCACCACTTATTGAAGAGGCTGTCTTTTCTCCAATGGATATTCTTGCCTCCTTCATCATAAACTAGTTGACTATAGGTGTGTGGGTTTAATTCTGGGCTTTCTATCCTATTCCACTGATCTATATTTCTGTCTTTGTGCCAGTACCATACGGTTTTGATGAGTGAAGCTTTGTATTAGAGTCTGAAGTCAGGGAGCCTGGTTCCTCCAGCTCCATTTTTCTTTTTCAGGATGTCTTTGGCTATTCTGCGTCTTTTGTGCTTCCAAACAAACTTTAAAATATTTTGTCCAAGTTCTTTGAAAAATGTCCTTGGTAACTTGATAGGGATTTCACTGAATCTGTAGATTGCCTTGGGTAGTATAGTCATTTTGATAATATTGACTCTTCCAGTCCAAGAGCATGGTATGTCTTCCATCTGTTCATGTCATCCTTGATTTCTTTCATCAGCGTCTTATAGTTTTCTGAGTACAGGTCTTTTGTCTCTTTAGGTGGGTTTATTCCTAAGTACTTGATTCTTTTTGATGTGATGGTAAATGGGATTGCTTCCCTAATTTCTCTTTCTGATCTTTCCTTGTTAGCATATAGAAATGCAGTTGATTTCTGTGTATTAATTTTGTATCCTGCGACTTTGCCAAATTCATTGATGAGCTCTAACAGTTTTCTGGTAGAGTCTTTAGGATTCTCTAGGTCTGGTATCATGTCATCTGCAAACAGTGATAGTTTTACTTCCTTTCCAATTTGGATTCCTTTTATTTCTTTTACCTCTCTGATTGCCGTTGCTAGGACTTCCAAGACTATGTTGAATAGTAGTGGCGAGAGTGACATCCCTGTCTTGTTCCTGATCTCAGCGGGAATGCTTTCAGCTTTTCACCATTGAGAATGATGTGAGCTCTGGGTTTGTCACAGATGGCCTTGATTATGTTGAGGTAGGTTCCCCCTATGCCCACTTTCTGAAGGGTTTTTATCAGAAATGGATGTTGGATTTTGTCAAAGGCTTTTTCTGTATCTATTGAGAGGATCATATGATTTTTATTCTTCAGTTTGTTAATGTGGTGTATCACACTGATTGATTTGCAGATATTGAAGAATCCTTGCATCCCTGGGATAAATCCCACTTGATCATGAAGTACAATCCTTTTAATGTGTTGTTGGATTTTGTTGGCTTGTATTTTGTTGAGAATTTTTGCATCTATGTTCATCAGTGAAATTGGCGTGTAATAATCTTTTTTTGTGGTATCTTTGTCTGGTTTTGGTATAAGGGTGACGGTTGCTTTGTAGAATGAGTTTGGGAGTGTCTCTTCCTCTGCAATTTTTTGGAAGAGTTTCAGAAGGATAGGCGTTAGCTCTTCTCTAAATGTTTGATAGAATTCGTCTGGAAAGCCATCTGGTCCTGGACTTCTGTTTGCTGGAAGTTTTTTAATCACAGTTTCAATTTCAGAAGTTGTGATTGGTCTATTCATATTTTCTATTTCATCTTGGTTTAGTCTTGGAAGATTGTACTTTTCTAAGGTTTTGTCCATTTCTTCTAGGTTTTCCATTTTATTGCCATATAGTTGCATATAGTAGTCTCTTATCCTTTGTATTTCTGTGATGTCCATTGTTACTTCTCCTTTTTCATTTCTAATTTTGATTTGTGTCCTCTCTCTTTTTTTCTTGATAAGTCTGGCTAGGGGTTTATCAATTTTGTTGATCTGTTCAAAGAACCAGCTTTTAGTTTCATTGATCTTTTCTATGGCTTTTTTGTTTCTATTTCATTGATTTCTGCTCTGATCTTTATGATTTCTTTTCTTCTATTAACTTTAGGTCTTGTCAGTTCTTCCCTCTCTAGCTGCTTTAGATGTAAAGTTAGGTAGTTTATTTGAGCTTTTTCTTGTTTCCTGAGGTAGGCTTGTATTGGTATAAACTTTCCTCTTAGAACTGCTTTTGCTGCATCCCAGAGGTTTTTGAGTGTCGTATCTTTGTTGTAATTTGCATCTAGGTATTTTTTAATTTCCTTTTTAATTTCTTAAGTGATCCATTGGTTGTTTAGTAGCATGTTGTTTACTCTCCACGTGTTTGTATTTTTTGCTGTTTTTTTCTTGTCGATTTCCAGGCGTATAGCATTGTGGTCAGAGAAGATGCTTGATATGATTTCAATTTTCTTAAAGTTACCAAGGCTTGATTTGTAGCCCAGGATGTGATCAATCTTAGAGAATGTCCCGTGTGCACTTGAGAAGTATGTGTATTCTGTTTCTTTAGGATGGAATGTCCTATAAATATCTATTAAGTCCATCTGATCTAATGCTTCATTCAGGGCCTGTGTTTCCTTATTGATTTTCCATCTGGATGATCTGTCCATTGCTGTAAGTGGGGTGTTAAAGTCCCCCACTATGATGGTGTTATTGTTGATTTCTCCTTTTAAGGTTATTAGCAGTTGCCTTATATATTGTATTGATCCTATGTTGGTGCATAGATACTTAAAATTGTTATATCTTCTTCTTGGATTGATTCTTTGATCATTATGTAGTGCCCTTCCTTGTCTCTTAAAATGTTCTTCATTTTAAGGTCTATTTTGTCTGATATGAGTATTGCTACTCTGGCTTTCTTTGATTCCCATTTGCATGGAATATTTTCTTCCATCCTCTCATTTCCAATTTGTATGTGTCCCTAGAAGTGAAGTGGGTCTCTTGAAGATAGCATATATATGGGTCTTGTTTTTGTATCCATTCATCTAGTCTATGTCTTTTGGTTGGGGCATTCAGTCCATTAACATTGAAGGTAATTATTGATATATATGTTCTTATTACCATTTTATTAACTCTTTTGGATTTTTTTTTTTGTCTTTTTGCTTTATCTTGGGCTGCACCCATGGTATATGGCGGTTCCCAGGCTAGGGGTCTAACAGGAGCTGTAGCTACCAGCCTTCACCACAGCCACAGCAACGCGAGATCCAAGCCGTGTCTGCAACCTACACCACAGCTCACAGCAACACCAGATCCTTAACCCACTGAGCAAGGCCAGAGATCGAACCTGCAACCTCATGGTTCCCAGTCAGATTCTTTAACCACTGAGCCACGACTGGAATTCCTGTTTTGGATTTGTTGCTCTTTTTTCTTCCCTTATTCTCTTGTTGTCTCCTCTTGTGGTTTGATGACTATCTTTAATGTTGTATTTGAGTTGTTTTTTCTTATTTGTTTGTGTATCAATTGTAGATTTTTAGTTTGCAGGTACCCTGAAGTTTTGATATAGGAGTCTATATACAAACGAGATTGTTTTAAGTTGTTGGTTTCTTAATTGCACGTGTATCTTCAGTGTCTTGCATTTGTGCTCTTTTCTCGTGATTTCTAATTTTGATAGCACAGTTGTGCATGGATGATTTAGTATCTTTACTGTATATATGCCTTTACTAGTGAACCTTGTCATTTGTGGTGTTTTTATTTCTGGTTGTGGCCTTTTTTATTTTTTTTTAAGAGAAGTTCCTTTAGTATTTGTTGTAAAGGTGGTTTAGTGATGCAGAAATCTCTTAGCTTCTGCTTATCTGTAAAGGTTTTGATTTCTCCTTCAAATCTGAATGAGAGCCTTGCTGGATAAAGTAATCTTGGTTGGAAGTTTTTCCCTTTCATCACATTTAGTATATCATGCCACTCCCTTCTGGCCAGCAGAGTTTCAGCTGAAAAATCTGCTCAAAATCTTATTGGGGTTCCCTTGTATGTTATTTGTTTCTTTTCCCTAGCTGCTTTCAGTATTTTCTCTTTGTCTTTAATTTTGGTCATTTTGATTAATATGTGTCTTGGGGTATTCCTCTTTGGGTTTATTTTATATGGTACTTGTTGTGCTTCTTGGATTTGACTGAGTGGTTCCTTTCCCATGTTGGGGACATTTTCTGCTATTATGTCTTTGAATATTTTTTCTGTCCCCTTCTCTCTCTCTCTTCTCCCTCTGGCACCCCTATAATATGGATGTTGATGTGTTTAATGTTATCCCAGAGTTCTCTGAGACTCTCATTTCCCTTCAATCTTTTATCTCTTTTCTTTTCCGCATTAGTGATTTCCACTAATCTGTCCTCCACCTTGCTGATTCGTTCTTCTGCCTCCTGTATTCTACTGTTGGCTGCATCTAATGAATTTTTTATTTCAGTTATCGTATTTTGCATCTCTTCTTGCTTAATGTTTACATCTTGTATTTCTTTGCTCAGTGTTTCCTGTAAATTATCAATCTTTGCCTCCAGTTTCTTTCCAATGTCTTTCATCATCTTCAGCATCAACTGTCTAAATAAAGTCTCTTTCCAGGAAGCTGATAATCTCCTCATCACTGATCTGTTTTTCTGGGTTTTTTTCTTTCTCTCTTATCTGAGTTACAGTTTTCTGTCCTTTCATTTTATAGGTTTTTGATGTAGTGACCTTTTTGCGAACAATAGAGTTGTAGCCTCTCTTTCAGTGTTTTCCTCCCCTGTGGCTGAAGTTGGTTTGGGTGGGGCGGGGCCGGGTGGGGGGGGGCTTGCTGTAGGCTTCCTGATGGGAGGGACTGGTGTCTGCCCACTGGTAGGTGGGGCTGATTCCTAACCCTCTGGTGAATGGGGCTTTGTCTCTAGGTGAGATTAGAGGTGGCTGTATGCTTGAGGGGTCTTTAGGCTGCCTGTTTACTAATGGGTGGGGCTGTGATACCACCTGGATTATTGTTTGGCCTGGGGCTTCTCAGTGCTGATGGAAGGGACCGTATTTTCCCAGAAATGGCCCCCTCCAGAGAAATGCAGGCTTTTGAATGTTCCCAAGAGCTTTGCCTCCAATACCCTTCCCCCACAACAAGCCACAGTTACCCCTGTTTTCCCAGAAGATCCTCCAAGAATTGCAGTCAGGTTCCACTCGGATTCAAATGAAGACTTTACTTTGCCCTGGGACCCAGTGCATGTGAAAGTCTGTGTGCACCTTTCAAGAATGGGGTCTCCTTTTCCCCCAGTCCCGTGGAGCTCCTGCATACAAGCCCCACTGGCCTTCAATGCCAGATGCTCTGGGGGCTCTTTCTCCCTGTGCCAGATCCCCAGGCTTGGGGATTTGATGTGGGGCTCATAACTCTCAGTCCTTTAGGTGAGTCTCTGTGATACAGTTACTTTCCAGTCTCTGGGGCTTCCCACCCGGGAGGTATGGGCTTGCTTATATCGTGTAATCATCCCTCCTATTTCCTAATGTGGTCTCCTCTTTGTCTTCTGGAGTAGACTATCTTTTTGAAAGTTTACAATCCATTTGGTTGATGGTTGCTCAGCATTTGGTTGTAATTTTGTTGTTTTTTGGGAGAGAAGTTGAGCTCCAGTCCTTCTATTACGCCATCTTAATCCAATCCTCTAAAGATTTTTTTTATGAACTTTTTCTCCTCTCTTCTTTCTCTTCCTGCTTAGTGCCTGGCCTTCTAGTAAATATGACAACACTCCCACAAGCCCTGTGAGATGTCCTCCTGGACCATCCTTAAATGAATATATCCCCACCTGTGCACAAATATTTATCTCCATTTTAAAGAAGCCATTTAGGAATTAGCCAAGGCTGTGATCTGCTTTTAGACTCCTAAAACATGGGCAACTGTCTTAATAGGAATTTTTAGGACCTTAATAGGAATACCTTCATAAGCATTTCATGTGTAAAAATGAAAATAACAGGGTCCCTGCCTTCAGAGAGCTTATAAGCTAGTAGACATGAAAAGACATAAACATAGCACCTGAACAAGATGAAAAATTCATTTGAGTCTACATGTGAAGAAGAAAGTACAAACTGAGGCAAGAATATAAGTGAGTAAGGAATAAAAACATCCCCTCCTGAAAAAGAAGAGCTACTTTGTACTTTGCAGGTGAGTTTTCCACTAAGGATAATTACCATTTTTTGTTCCATAGCAGTGTGGTTCTCTGTTTCTCCTTTCTGTGTCCAAGTGCCCAAATGAACCAGTGAGAAATCCTTTGGAATCTTTTGTTTGTTTGTTTGTTTTTCTAAGGGCCACGCCTGTGGCATATGGAAGTTCCCAGGCTAGGGGTCGAATCAGAGCTGCGGCTGCTAGCCTATGCCACAGCCACAGCAATGTGAGATCCGAGCTGCATCTGCAAACTGGACCACGGCTCATGGCAACACCAGATCCTTTAGCCCACTGAGTGAGTCCAGGGATTGAACCCATATCCTCATGGATACCAGTCAATTTCATTACTGCTGAGCCACAACAGGAACCCCCCTTTCAAATCTTGTCCTTGATAGCAACTACTGTTAGCCCTACTCATAGTAATTTCCAATAGCTCTGTTGGACTGATACACTCTAGTTGTAATAAAAAAGCAAGCAAATGAACAAAACCTGTCTTCCCCAAACATGCTGAATTCTCATCCTGCTCTAAGCTTTCACATGTACTTTTACCACTGGAACACTGTTCTCTTCAATTCTTTACCTGGACAAATCTTATTCATCCTTCAGGTCTCAGCTTAGCCTAGTACACACTAGGAAATTTTTCTGATTTTCCAAGTCTGGAGTAAAGCACGTGTTGATCTTTATAGGTTAGGCTGTGCTGCAATGACATACATCCTCCAAATCTTAGTGTCTTTTTTTTTATTCTTTTGTCTTTTTGCCTTTTCTAGGGCCGCTCCCGCGGCATATGGAGGTTCCCAGGCTAGGGGTCTAACAGGAGCTGTAGCTGCCAGCCTTTCGCACAGCCACAGCAATGTGGGATCCAAGCCGCGTCTGCGATCTACACCACAGTTCACGGCAATGCTGGATCCTTAACCCACTGAGAAGGCCAGGGATCGAACCTGCAACCTCATGGTTCTTAGTCAGATTCGTTAACAACTGAGCCACGACGGGAACTCCACCAAATCTTAGTGTCTTAATAAGAGATAAATATTTACTTCTAACACACCCTGTGTATCACTTAAGCTAACTGGGTCCTCTGCCTCCTATCATCCTCCTTTGGGGTCCAAGCCCATTGGAGCCTCCATCATGTGGGGCACTGCCCATTACCATGAGGACAAAAGGCTTTCCACCTAGATATGACTTGTGGTATTTCCACCCATATTTCACTAGCCAAAATAAACCATGCCTAACTTTAGAGATAGAGGTGAATCCAGTATCCAGGAATGACCACCATGGCAGGACTTTTTATACTGTATTGCACTTACCTGATTATGATCAGTGTCCACTTATTAGACTCCAGGTTTCTTAAGGACAGGCACTAAACCCTACTTTCATGTCCAGTACTTGCCATAGTGTGTGGCATATACACCTGCAGTGAAAACGCTTGAACAAAAGAGACAGTGTTCTCTTTTTTAAAAATTCAGGTTTGTATCTTTAAATGTATCATATCAAAACAATTACAATTCCAAATGCTATTTAGGTCTTATGTTCCTTAGGAAAGATATGCATGTAGCCATGAGCTACAATTCTGGCTTTGCTTTCTGAATGCAAATATTTTAACAAGTATAACACACAGAAGCTTGAACTATCAATTATTTCTAGCAGCATATGTAAAATATCTTATTTATCCCGAGATCCCAAATTAGACAGAAGAAAAAAAATTCTGTCTGTAAAAATACATCTCTCAGATTTTCTATTTATCCTCAAATTGTCTTGAAGATGAATCAAAAGAGCTGCTTAATAATGTTTAAGAAAAGACAGTAATATTTATTTAGTTTTCTTAGTTACAAGTGGATGTTGATGACTGAACATAACAAGTAAATACGAAAGATGAATTACCGTAAGTTTCTGTGTTAGTAATTAGAGTATTAATTTTTCTATAGACTTCAGAGCTTTAAAAGAGATCGGTTGAATTTCTATGCGAAAAAAAAAATCAGTCTAGGAAATAACCCACTAGTTTGTTGTTGAACTCAACCAAAATGGTAAATTCTTTAAAATATCCAGCTGCTAAAAAGTAGCTTGAACAAATTAAATGACATCTTCCCAGTGTGTATAAACATAACCGTAAGGCACTTTTGGAAAACACACAGTGTATAAGCTTGTAATGAAAGCTACAGTCCACTGAAATGTAACATTTAGTTAACTACAAATTTGTTTTCAGAAGAATTATGTCATTTTTAAGTGCAAGGGTTAGATTTAGCAACTGTTAGATTTAGCATGAAGAATATGCTTACCAACTTGAGCTTCTTTAATTTCAAAGTTTTTAAAACCAGATTGGCCCTAGGAAAAGCTATAGGATGTACTATGTTTGTATAGTACATTTATAGCATTATAATATTTTAATTTTGATCATCATGATACAAACATATCTCAGAAAACTGAGATAGTTGAATCTCAGATACTTTTAGCCCCACCCAACTTAACTTTTTTCCAGCTAAAATTCAGTTTCCTTCTTCGCAGTCCACCTTCTAGTGTTTACACTTTATGGGGAATTTTTCATGAATCTTCTCAGCAACTGGCATTCATTGAGCCTGCTCTCCTCTGATTTGGACAAGGAAATTCATGTCCTCCAACAAGGGCTTCTGCCTACATAATTTTCTCCTTTTTCTGATGACAAAAACCCAACTTGATAACTTATAGAACATATCTGGATGTTTACTTAAGAAAAATATGAGTTCCTATAAACAGATGTTTACTTTTAGAGTTGTATCACCTTATTGTTTACACTTTAAAACACCTGTGGGACTTGTTGGATGATATTAAAAAAATAACCAAATTGGAAATTATTCTTTAAGATCCCTGAAATATGAAGTAGATAATAATTAGTTATCTCTGAAAAGCTGACATCACGGCCTGAACTAGCTAAAATGGTGAAATAAGTGTGGCTCTTGCTCTTCCTTTCTCATCATTCAATCTCTTAACAAATATTTACTAAGTACCTACTATATGCCAGGTGCTGAGTTTGTTGTTGGTACTAAGTGGTAGGTAAAAACCAAGCCTAGAATATAACGGGAAAGATATAGACTGATCAAATAATTGTGTCAAGGAATACACAATGACAAACAGAGAAAAGATCTTTGAAGGCTGGTAACCATTCTTTGAAAGTGGATAATTCCAGAGGAACTCGACTTAGAGAGGGAAGGAGGAGGAGGTCAGGGGAGCCTTGGCTGAGAAGGTGACTCTTATTCTAAGATCTGGTAGATGGAAAGGTACAAATGGGGACCTGGGAGCAAGAGAGAATAAATAGACTGGAAACCCATGGGATAAGCTGAGGTTGTGGACAGGGGCTGCAGGTGTAAGAAGAGGCTAGAAAGAATGGCAGGACCCAAACGATACAGCACCTGATAGGACATGCTCAGGGTTTTGGTCCTCATCACAAAGGCTGTGATGAGGCCTTTAAAACATGTTTTAAACAAGGGATAGACATGATAAGATTCTTGTTCTGAAAAAAGTTAACTTCATTGTGGAGATGAGTAAGAAAGCAGACTGGTACAGGGAGAAGGGTAGGAGGTAAGTGGGGATGGCTTGGATTTAGTGTAGCAGCAGGAGCAATGATGAAAAATGGACAGATTTGAGAGATAACTAGATAAAATTGAGCAGACTTAGTGATGGACTGGCTACAGAAGGGGAAGCAGAGAAGAGGGTCAAGGAGAGTCCAAGATCTCTTGACTTATAACATTTCAGATGCTAGCATTATTCACTTAGAAAGCGTGGAAGGACCTGGTTTGAATCTAGGTGTTGGACATGCTGAATCTTATGCGTCTTTTTTTTTTTTCTTTAAAGTATAGCTAAGTGAAGTATAGCTAATTTACAGTGTTGTGATAATTTCTGCTATACAACAAAGTGATTCATACACATATACACACACACACACACACACACATGTTCTCTTTCAGATTATTTTCCCATACAGGTTACAGGTTTTAACAGAATACTGGGTTGGGTAGAGTTCCCTGGGAGATATATATATATATATCAGGTCCCTGATCATCCATTCCAAATACAGTAGTATCACATGCCAACCCCAAACGCCCAATCCACCCCTCCCCCCAGCCTTTCCCTTTTGGTAACCAAAAGTTCGTTTTTGAAGTCTGTATTTCTGTTTTGCAAATAAGTTCATTTATATCATTTTTTAAGATTCTACATATGTGATATCATATGACATTTGTCTTTCTCTGACTTGTTTCACTTAGTATAATAATCTCTAGATACATTCATGTTGCTGCAAATAGCATTATTTCATTTTTATGGCTGAGTAATATTCCATTTTATATATGTACCACATCTTCTTTCTCCATTCCTCTGTTGATGGATATTTAGATTGCTTCCATGTCTTGTTGTTGTAAATAGTGCCACTGTGAACATTGGAGTGCATTATCTTTTTGAATTATGGTTTTCTATGGATATATGCCCATATATCCATGAGTGGGATTGTTGGATCATATGGTAGTTCTACATTTAGTTTTTTAAGGAATCTCTCTACTATTATCCACTGTGGTTGCACCTATTCACATTCCCATCCACAGTGTAGGAGTGTTCCCTTTTCTCTGCAGCCTCTTCAGCTTGTATTGTTTGCACACTTTTTGACGATGGCCATTCTGACTGGTGTGAGGTGATACATCATTAAAGTTTTGATTTGCATTTCTCTAATAATTAGCAATGTTGAGCATCTTTTCATGTGTTTTTTGACCATTTGTCTGTCTTCTTTGGAGAAATGTCAATTCATATCTTCTGTCCACTTTTTGATTGGGTTGTTTGAATTTTGATATTGAGCTACATGATTTGGTTGTATATTTTGGAGATTAATCCCTTGTCATTTGCAAGTATTTTCTCCCATTCTAAAGGTTCTTTTCATTTTTTTTATGGTTTCCATTGCTGTATAAAACCTTTTAAGTTTAACTAGGTCCCATTTGTTTATTTTTGCTTTTATTTTCATTACTATAGGAGGTGTATCTGAAAAGACATTGCTGTGATTTATGTCAAAAAGTATTCTGCCTTTGTTTTCCTATAAGAGTTTTATAGTATATGGTCTTATATTTAGGTTGTTAATCCGTTTTGACTTTATTTTTGTGTGTGCTGTTAGAAAAATTCTAATTTCGTTCTTTTACATGTAGCTGTCCAGTTTTCCCAGCAACACTTATTGAAGAAACTGTCTTATCTCCATTGTATATTCTTGTCTCCTTTGTCATAGATTAATTGACTGTAAGTGCATGGGTTTATTTCTGGGCTTTCAGTCCTGTTCCATTGGTCTATATTCCTGTTTTTGTGCCAGTATTATACTGCTTTGATGACTAGTTTTGTAGTATAGTCTTAAGTCAAGAAGCCTGATTCTTCCAGCTCTGTTTTTCTTTCTTAGGATCACTTTGGCTGTTTGGGGTCTTTTGTGTTTTCCATACAAAGTTAAATTTTTTTTCTAGTTCTGTGAAAAATGCCATTGGTTATTTGATAGAGACTGTGTTGAATCTGTAGATTGCCTTAGGTAATGTAGTCATTTTGACAATATTGATTCTTCTAATCCAAGAGTTTGGTATACCTTTCCATCTGCTTGTGTCATCTCTGATTTCTTTCATTAGCATCTTATAGTTTTTAGAGTACAGGTATTTTGCCTCCTTACATAGGTTTATTCCTAGGTAATTTTTTCTTTTTGATTTAATAGTGAATGTAATTGTTTCCCAAATTTCTCTTTCTGATCTTTTGTTATTAGTGTATAGAAATGTGAGAGATTTTTTTTTAAGGTGTTCATTGAATAATATAATTTATTTTTTATTTTTTGTTTTTTTGTTTTTTTTATTTTATTTTTTTTATTAATGGATTTTGAAATAAAATCCATTAGAAATGTGAGAGATTTTTATGTTTTAATTTTGTATCTGCAACTTTACCAAATTCATTGATGAGCTCTAGTAGTTTTCTGATAGCATCTTTAGGATTTTCTATGTATAGTTTATGTCATCTGCAAACAGTGACCCTTTTACTTCTTAGGTATCTTTGAGATAATCAAGTAAACACGTTGAGAGTAGGTTCCTATATAGGTCTGAAGCTCAGAAGAGAGATCTGGGCTGGAGATTTTAATTTTTCAAGTCACCAGTAATTAAAACAGAGATGTATGGAATGAGTTATGAGGAAAAGAACAGAAGAACTAGGAGAGACCAGACGGAACTTCTCTGTGTGATGATTAGATAGAGGCAAATAAGCCTGCCAGGGAAACTTGAAATGGGAAAGCCAGATGCTAGAAGGAAAACCAGGAAAGTGTGGAATCTCAGAACTGGTGTTGAGTGGGGGGAGTGTTTTAGGAAGGGAATGATCAAGTGTCAGTTTCTGCTGAGAGATCAAGAGAAGTGAGAATGGAAAGTACAAATTGTTTTTTTTTAATTATTTTTATTTTTTCCATTATAATTGGTGTACAGTATTCTATCAATTTCTACTGTACAGCAAAATGACCCAGTCACACACATATAAGAGGGAACAAATAACTCATTCTGACTCTCCAGCATCATCCCACTGTTCGATGACTTTATATTACCTTGCACAATGTTAGACAGTAAGCGGCTCCAGAATCTGCCTTTCATCTTGTATAAGCTAGCAACTGTGGTTCTGCTACAAGGTGCAGGATCGTTAGAAAGATTAAGACAAGATAGGAAGTGAATAGAAACTCTCAAGTATAAAATGGAATTAAAACAAGTATTATTTCCCCTCAGTCTTCCAGTTTGGGCAAAGTTTACCTTTCCTGTGCCCTCTTCCTTCAGGCCGCTGCTAGATAGCCAGTTTCCTTATCTGTGGCTGGCGTTGTCTTACTGCACCACTCCCTCTACATGTCAACGAGGGGCTCCTTATAACCTCACCAGTAATATACAGAAAAAAGGTCTCTTAATCCCATTGTGAGCAGCACGGCTGACCAGCAGGCAGAGATCATCGTGAGCACAGACCTTTTTCTCTAGCATACCTAAAATCACATCTAGTAGGCAACTGTCTTTTCTGCCCACTCAGGAAGCCCTAATTATTAGGTAATAGAAAGCATGTTGCTTTCTCCCTCCATCTGCCCCTGCCAGTTGAGCCACCCAACCTTCTGAGCATTTCAAAAGATTTTTGTTTTGTTTTTGAGCCAAAGCGACCATTTAGAAAAATAAGGCAAGAATGCCATCTTGGGGTTTCTGCTGACAGCACAGGTTACCTAAGCTGAAGATGGAAAAAAAATGTGTTCCTAGAGGTTGTTCAGAATCCCTGCAGCCACGTATTTAGATCCTTAAGGGCTTTTGCTGGTGGACTAAACTTAACTATTGGAATCCTTTAAATAAACTATTTAAATTTTAGAATCACACTAATTCATGACATCTGGGTTTGCACCCTTCTCTGTCGAGATTCTAGCCAGATTATACCTCAGCCTTTGCCTACCCAGTCTTGGTCTTATCTAGTCATGATCTCATTTACAAGATGACCCAGAGTTTGGGGGCATCACTTAGTAACTTCCTTTCTAACCCATTTTTTCCCCACTTATCTTAGAATATATAAAAAGAAAGTGGTAATGGAATTGCTTATGTTTTTGTTTACTTTAGGAGTCATGGAGTTTATGGCTTATAAAACCAACTCTCAAGGTTCAACAGGTATGATTGTAAAGTGGTAGAATTCCTTGGTGGAGATGAGTTTTATTCCTTCGTAGGACATTTTTATAATCTTTTACTCACATGATGTGTCCCTCATAGTTTTATTTCTTGAAAGGTAGTTGAGAAGGCAATAAACTGTGATTGGCATCCGTCATTAATCTTTGTGCATCTTAACCTCATTTATTAAAGAGAAGTAAATCCAGTCAAAGGTGCAGAGAATCCACTAGCAAATAATTTGGAACCCAGTTTTGTAGTTTTCTCTCTTCTCAAGTTCTTCCATTTAAGGAGAACTTTTTAAAATTTTTATTTTATTGAAGTATAGTTGATTTATAGTGTTGTGTTAGTTTCTGGTGTAGCACAAAGTGATTTTGGTTAAACCTATATATAAATATGTATATTTTTTAACGTGTATATATTAATCCCAAACTCCTAATTTATCCCTCCCCACCCGCTCTCCTCTTTGGTAACCATAAGTTTGTTTTCTCTGTGAGTCTGTTTCTGTTTTTTGAATAAATTCATTTGGATCTTTTTTTATTCTACATATAAGTGATATCATATGATATTTGTCCTTCTGTGCCTGGTTTATCTCATTCAGTATGACAATCATGCTACGTCCATCTGTGTTTCGACAGTGGCATTATCTTGTTCTTTTTATGGCTGAGTAATATTCCACTATATATATATGTATCACGTCTTCATTATCCATTCCTCTGTTGATGAACATTTAGGTTGCTTCCATGTCTTGGCTTCTGTGAATATGAAGTTGCCTAAGGAATTCTGGGACTGAGAGATGTAATACAGGGTAAGAGAGATTTGCAGAGTGTAAACACTTACTTTCATTGTACCTTCTAGCATAGTCACTTCTATGATTATCTCCACCCAACCATAGTAGGATTTTTTTTTTAATTCTTTAAAATAATAATTCATGCCATTACCTCTCTGGCATGGAACTAGAGAGTAGTAAACATTTGTTGAATACAGGATTGTTTGTCTCAAAAGTAAGATTTACACTTTATTCTTTCTCTCCCTTCAAGTTTCAGTGCATACTCTTATAATCTATAAACAAGTTTGAAAATAGTTTTTGTGAGGGCACCTGTGAGACAAGGAGATGAGGATGCAAAAGAGAAAGTTGGGCACCAATCAAGGCAAGTGCTGTTTGCTTGATCCTTTGTCTTTTGTACGATGGAAACAACCACTGACAAGCCCCCTTCTCAACATTTATGTACGTTACTCCAGGTTGGAAAAAGAACACCCCACATGTATATGATTTGTTGAGATGTGCCAAAATCTCCATCAAGCAAAAACTGCTAGGTCACCTTGCAAAAGTCACCATCTGATAAATGAAATAAGCAAGTGTTAGAACTCTTTGGAGGAGTTCCTACTGTGGTGCAAGGGGACCTCAGTGGCATCTTGGGAGTGCTGGCATGCAGATTTGACCCCAGCCCGCTACAGTGGGTTAAGGATCCAGCTTGGCCGAATCTGTGGCATAGGTCACAACCATGGCTCAGATCTGATCCCTGACCCAAGAACTCCATATGCCATAGGGTGCCCAAAAAAAGGAAAGGAAAAAAAAAGAACTCTTTGGAGAAATAAGTAGGGAATGAAGTCGAAACAACTTCAAGACTCTACTAACTAGGAGAAGAAAATCAATGGAAACGAATTGGAAAAGGAAATAGTCACTGAAAGCAAGGTGTCCAAGTCCCAGGAGAAACAAATTGGTTCCAGAAGAGGGAAAGAAGGGCTTTGTGGCATGTGATATCGGGGGGGGGGGGCGCTAGTTGAACTGTGGTCCATCTGGATATGCAGCAGAAAGAACCTTCTTTCCTAGCAAGAAGAGAGCTGAGAAACTTACTTAACTGATTCACAGAGGAAGAGAGAAGAGATGTCAGAAGCTTAAGCCTTCAGTCTTTGGAGAAACCTCTGAATCCACAGATGATGGGAATAGAAATTTAACTTCAGGGTTCAAATCATAAAATGTCATCTGTAGACTTCTGCTTGGGATGATATTGATTACAATTTTTCTTTCTTTAAAATACAAATTTCATAATAGGGTAAAGGTTGATTTCACTCACTTGCTTAAGGACCCACCAAAGTCACTTGTTAATTTTTAAAAAGTAAAAAAATCAGGAGTTCCTGCTGTGGCTCAGTGGTAATGAACCCATCTAGTATCCATGAGGATGAGGGTTCAATCCCTGGCCCCACTCAGTGGGTTAAGGATTCAGCATTGCAGTGAGCTGTGGTATATAGATCACAGATCCAGCTCTGATTGGACCTCTAGCCCAGGAACCTCCATATGCCACAGATGTGGCCCTAAAAAGTAAAAAAAATCATTTCAGGAGTTCCCCTCATGGCTCAGCAGTAACAAACCCAACTAGTACCCAAGAGGATGCAGGTTTGATCCCTGGCCCCTCTCAGTGGGTTAAGGATCTGGCGTTGCTTCGAGTTGTGTAGGGTGCAGATGAGGCTCCAATCTTGCATTGCTATGGGTGTGACTTAGGCAGGCAGCAGCAGCTCCAATTTGACCTCTAGCCTGGGAACCTCCATATGCTGTGGGTGGGACTGTAAAAAGAAAAAAAAATCATTTCACTGCCTAAACAGGCACTCTGATACATTGCTGATGGGAGTGCAAAGCGTTTACAAAGCAAATGGAGGGCAATGTATTGATGCCTATCAAAACTACAAATGCATATGTCCTTTGAAGCAGCATATCCTTTTCTAGGAAATATATCCTGTAGATACTTGCCTACATGAATGTGGCATTTCTACTTCATTGTAGTACACATACAATGGAATATTGTTCTGCTATAAAATGAATGATGAATTTATATATATGTTGAAATGGAAAGATCTCAAATACATACTAAAAGAAAGGATCAAGATACATAAAACATATGTAGTATGCTACCATTTTTAAAATAAAATCACAGAATTCCCTACTAGTCTAGTGAATAGGACTCAGTGCTTTCACCGCGGAGGTCTGGGTTTAATCGCTGATCTGGGAACTGAGATCCCACATCAGGCTGCTACATGCCATGGCCAAAAAAACAAAAAACAAAAACAAACAAACAAAAAAAACTCAGGAAGGAAAAGATGTTATGTGTATTGAATTGTGTTTGCGTAAAAATTCTTTAGAAGAATAAATAAGAAACTTAACAACCAGTTTTCTCATGATCAATGGGGTGATGGGATAGAGAGTAGGAGAAAGAAGTTTGAATCATGTGAATATATCAGGTATCAAAAAATCGTATTAAAAAATGTCATATTTTATGAGAAACCTAACAACATTTCATTTACGAGTTCCCGTTGTGGCTCAACGGGTTACGAGCCCGACTAGTATCCTTGAGGATTCGGGTTTGTTCCTTGGCCTTACTCAGCGGGTTAAAGATCTGGCATTGCTGTGGCGGTGAGTCAACCCCTAGCCTGGGAACTTCCATATGCCACAGGTGCAGCCCAAAAAAAAGCAAAAAAAAAA
>PVHT020003426.1:1973148-2019516 GCA_004024745.2 Catagonus wagneri | reverse complement strand
AAGCCCGACTAGTATCCTTGAGGATTCGGGTTTGTTCCTTGGCCTTACTCAGCGGGTTAAAGATCTGGCATTGCTGTGGCGGTGAGTCAACCCCTAGCCTGGGAACTTCCATATGCCACAGGTGCAGCCCAAAAAAAAGCAAAAAAAAAAATTTAATTTAATGCCAAAGAAAAATGTCCATATCTTACAATCAAATAAGGGTGTTTAAGAAAATACCCCTCCAAAAAAAGAATATGAAGAAAGTATCAATACTGCTGTCAACAATTACAGTTGATGTTAACCTGAGTTTACCCCAAAGCAGAGCCTAAAATAAAGGCTATATACAAACTGGGAATTCCCTAGCGGTCTAATGGTTAGTATTCTACACTTTCACCACTGCGACCTGGGTTCAATCCCTGGTCTGGGAACTGAGATCTCACATCAAGCTGCTGCAAGCTGCAGCCAAACAAACAAACAAACAAACAAACAAAAAAGGCTCTGCACGAACAGTTATTTGCAGGTGTGATGCCAGCAGACAAGAGTAAAGGACAGGAAGAATGAAGAGGGAAGGAGGGAAAGCCAGTATAGTGTTGCTTTATCAAGTTGACCCTTGCAACAAGTACCAGCTGGATACTTCATGACCTTCCGAGGAGCCCTATGAAATGCATCTCAGGCCCTTCCACTGGGGAAAGAAAGAGGAAGCATACATCCATCAATCCCACCTCCCACTGGTCAAGGATTGTCTGACCAAACTTTAAGTCCCCCACCATTCCAGCTTATGCAGGCATGAGTTACAAGTGAGTTCTCCTGTGCGTCCAATGACAGCTTCAAAGAAGCAGAAGCAAGAAGCAAGAAGGCCAGGATGCAGGCCAGGCTGCCTCTGTGCAGAACTAGTGGAAGTCTTCAAAGACCTGGGGACCACAGCTGTGGCTGCACAAGAGGCCAGGCTGAGCAGACCTGAAGTGATGTATAAGAGGTGTTCAATACTTAATGTGCCTCACACTGTCAGTGCTCAATAAATATTTGCTCACTGAAAAGACCCCAGGTAACTGGATCACAGAATTGGAGAGTGTGAGGAGGCCCTGGAAATCAGCTCGTCCAGCCTCCTGCCTGGTATAGGTTTTTCTTTTGCAGGACGATGCTTCAACACTGCCCAAAAGGGGAGCTCACTCACTGTTTCCAGGGAGTCCTCTTCATGTTTAAGGACTTTTCCCTCCTGGGATATTTTCCTCCCACAAGCAGAAATGTGTCCTGCTGGGACTTCTGCCATCAATTCCAGTTCAGCCCCCAACTGCATACTAGAGCTACTTTCTTTGCCAAATTGCACCTGTAAATGAGGTTTGCAAGTAAAGGCAGCCTTTTTTTTTTCTTTTTTCTTTTTTGGCCACCCCACAGCATATGGAATTCCCGGGCTAGGGATCAGATCCAGGCTGCAGCAACCCTGGATCCTTAACCCATTGTGCAGGGCCGGGGATCAAACCTGCATTGCAGCACTCCAGAAACACTGCTGATCCCATTGTGCCACAGCAAGAACTCCAAAAGCAGCATGTAAACAGGAAGCTGAGTCGTGTTATTGTAGTGTCCTCCAACTGAGTCTGGTTTAGCCAGCATGCCCTGAGTTGGGCTTAATCCCAGCGCCCTATTCCACAGTCTACCCTGCTAGGGAGGGAGCTGATTTACGTCCAGCTGGGTGGAGAGGCCTCATACTCTTAGCAATGCAGTTTATGATGTATCAAAATCAATACCTTCTGTCCATCAACCTGTTGGGAGCACCCTGTCCCAGGACGCATGGCAACTCCTGAGGACGTGTTCTGAGTAGTACATCCTTGAGAAATGGAACCACAGCCAGAAGTAGCTAACCTGCCACATTCCGATGCTTGAAGACGGTGACCGTGTCTCTTCAGAGGCATTTCAGCGCTTTCTGCCATTTCCCCATGAGGAGATGGGACCTTGCCTTGCTGGCCACTTTCCTCGCAATACTTTTCCAGTTTATCAAGTACAAACTTAAACTCTCTTAAGACTTAAACTCTCAGCTGAGTCCGCACTGAAAGCAGTGCTCGCTGAGGTGCCTGACCAGCTCTGGGCACAGTGAGGCTCGGAGTCACACCTACGCACTTGTGTTCATATTATATGCACAGGAAAAGGAAATCCTTCATTCTTACCTGAATGAAATAAACTATAGGGAAACATGAAGCACCATTCCTATGTGAATACAGAAATGTTCCTTAAAAAAAAAGTAAATAGGTGTTCCCATCATGGCTCAGCGGAAACAAATCTGGCTAGTATCCATGAGAATGCGGGTTCGATTGCTGGCCTCACTCAGTCAGTTGAGGGTCTGGTATTGCCATGAGCTATGGGTGGGTCGGGGATGCGACTCGGATCTGGTGTGGCTGTGGCTGTGGCTAAGCCAGTAGCTGCAGCTCTGATTCGACCCCTAGCCTGGGAACCTCCACATGCCGCATGTATAGCCTTAAAAAAAAAAAAAAAAAAGGTAAATAAGTCTATGTTAAAACTTAAAGAAAAAGCAACCCGAGTTCCCCACTGTGGTTCAGCAGGTTAAGAACACAACATTGTCTCTGTGAAGATGCAGGTCAACTCCTGGCACCTCTCAGTGGGTTAAGGATCTGGCATCGCCATGGGCTTTGGCGTGGGTCACAGATATGGCTTGGATCTGCTGTTGCCGTGGCTGTGTCGTAGACCGCAGCTCCAATTCGACCCCTAGCCTAGGAACTTCCATATGCTGTGGGTAAGGCCATAAAAAGAAGAAAAAAAGCAACCTACGTGTCCAAAGACAGATGAATGGATCAAAAGATATGAGATCAATCTATCTATGTATCTATGTATCTATCTATCTATCTATCTATCTGTCTGTCTATCTATCTAGATCCACAATGGAATAATGCAATTTGCAGCAACATGGATGGCCCTAGAGATTATCATACTAAGTGAAATAAGCCAGACAGAGAAGGACAAATATCATGTAATATTGCTTATATGTGGAATCTAAAAAAATTATACAAGTGAACTTATTTACAAAACAGAAATAGGCTCACAGATATAGAAAACAAATTTATGGTTACCAAAGGGAAAAGGGAGAGGGGGATAAATTAGGAGACTGGGACTAAAACATACACACTAAATATAACATTGTAAATCAATTATAATGCCATTAAAATTTTTAAAGATTTTAAAAAAAAGAAAAAAAACATACATCACTTCATGGCGATCAAGGTTTTGCTTAGATTCTGTTAAATTCCTGACTGATAGAAGTTGTGTGCAGTAATTAATGTGGATTTTCTTGCTTGTTTGTTTTTTTAAACCTCTAAATTTGGGGGCAATTTGTTACACAGCAGTAGAGAACTAACATACTGTAGATGACTGTCCATGCTTCCATTTTAGGCCAACCCAGCTTTGTGCACTAGGCCCCATCCCTTCTTACTTATTCACAAATGTTCTTCAAGCAAAATGCCCCTTTTCACTCCTGCATTGCTAATATTTTCCTCTTCCTCCTTCTAGCTATAGTCCAATTTCTCCGATCTTCTTTATAGCAAAATTCCTCATAAGAAACTCTACACTTTGCCTGTTTTCTTTCTTTTCATTCTCTACTGAACTACCTCTACTTTTTTCTTTCTCCTCCACTGCACTGAAAAAGCTCTTGTCCAGGTCCTCAATGATCTCAGCACCAAGATCCCATGTTGCCACTTTGATTGGCCTCTCAGTGACATGGACCACTCCCTCCTCCTGAAAACACTTACTTCACTTACTTTCTGAGACACCCCTCTCTTAGTTCCCCTAGTCTTCTGATGACTTCTCAGATTTCTCTGCTGGTTCTTCCTTGTCTTCCAGATGTCAGAGTGCTCTAGGGCTCAGTCCTTGGATCAATTTTCTTCCCTAAGAAAGCTATTATTTTGATCCCCTCACCCATAATTGCTTGCCTAACGCCTGCTTCAGCCACCTCAGAGCACATTATGCTGTGCCTTCACCATTTTTTTGGTACTTCACCATCAAAATAATTCACTAATTTGGAGTTCCCGTCGTGGCTCAGTGGTTAACAAATCCAACTAAGAACCATGAGGTTGTGGGTTCGATCCCTGGCTTTGCTCAGTGGGTTAAGGATCCGGCGTTGCTGTGAGCTGTGGTGTAGGTTGAAGATGCGGCTCGGATCCCGTGTTGCTGTGGCTGTGGTGTAGGCCGGTGGCTACAGCTCAGATTAGACCCCTAGCCTGGGAATCTCCATATGCCGCGGGTGCGGCCCTAGATAAGGCAAAAAGACCAAAAAAAAATCACTAATTTTATGTTATTTATTTATTTTTTATTGGTCTTTTTGGGGCCACACCCCCGGCATATGGAGTTTCCCAGGCTAGGGGTCAAATCTGAGCTGTAGCTGTGGCCTACACCACAGCCACAGCAATGCCAGATCCAAGCCACATCTTTGACCTGCACCACAGCTCGTGGCAGTGCCAGATCCTTAACCCACTGAGCAAGGCCAGGGATCAGACCTGTGTCCTCATGGATACTAGTCAGATTCATTTCTGCTGAGCCGCAATGGGAACTCCCATAATTGAAAAAAATCAGTGTGGAGTTCCCACTGGGGTGCAACAGGATCGGGATCAGCAGTGTCTCTGGAGCACTGGGATGCAGGTCCCCTCCCTGGCCTGGCACAGTGAGGTGAGGATCCAATCTGATGTTGCTGCAGCTGCAGCATAAGTCACAATTGCAGCTCAGATTGGATCCCTGGCCAGGGAACTCCATGTCATGGGGTGGCCAGAAAGCGAAACAAAAAAGTCAGTTAAAAGAGTTATTTTTATACACCAAGACCAAAGTTATAAGATGTGGGATTGTTTTTATTGCTCTTCAGCTGGTTCAGTTGGTGTTAGATTGACTACCCTAGACCAGAATTTCAGAAGGGAAGTAGGGAGAGCTGTCCTGTGCTTGTGGTATGCTGGCAACACCCCTGGCCAGATGCCTGTAGTTATACCCACACCAGCTATGATGATCAAAATATCTTTGGACATTTCCACATGTCTTCTCAGGTACAAAATCACCCCCCGGCTGAGACCCACTGCCTTAGACAATAGGCCACATGTGATGATAGGTAGGTGAATAGGTTGAGCGGTTTATTCAGTATTGCCTTAGGGAGGAAAAGGTTAACATAAATAAACCCTTCCTAGGTGATGGTGAATTAAGACCTGACTTTCCCTGTTTTTATTGGAGGGGTTCTGCTGCATACCACTCAACTGACAGGTATTAAAAAGGCTGCTGGAAATGGGGGACTAATAAGAGACAAAGCTAATGAGGCACCACCCAGATCAGCAATACCTTATACACATCTGTATTATACAATAAGCCTCCAGTGAAGTGATTCCTTCCCATTTCCCTAAAATGCCTTGAGCAAATTGAGGGCAAGGATCACCCTCTAGCACAGTTCCCAGTGCCTAGCTGGCATTCAGTAGTTTATCATTGAAACTGAATGTGTGGTACAGCCACTATCGGAAACAGTATGGAAGGAAGTTCCTCAGAAAACTAAATACAGAAACTACCATATGATCCAGCCATCCCAATTCTGGTCATATATCCAGACGAAACTACAAGTCAAAAAGATACCTTCACCCTATGTTCATTGCAGTGCTATTCACAATAGCTAAGACATGGAAACAACCTTAAGGTCCATCAACAGAGGAATGGATAAAGAAAGTGTGGTACATATAAAAATGGAATACTAGTCAGACATAAAAAATAAATGATGCCATTTTCAGCAACTTGGATGTAACTAGAAGTTGCCATACTAAATGAATTAACTCATAAAGAGGAAGACAAATACCATATGATATCACTTATATGAGGAATCTAAAATAGGGCACAAATGAACCTATCTGCAGAACAGAAACAGACTCCCGCACGTAGAGAACAGACTTGTGGTTGCCAAAGGGAAGGGGGAAGGAGTGGGATGGACTGGGAGTTTTGGGTTAATAGATGCAAATTATTACATTTAGAATGGATAAACGACAAGGACCTACTGTATAGCATAGGGAACTAGATCCAATCTCCTGGGATAGACCATGATGGAGAATAATATTTAAAAAAAAGGAATGTATATATATGTATGTCTCAGTCACTTTGCTGTACATCAGAAATTGGGACAACATTGTAAACAACTGTAATAAAAAAATAAAACATAATTGAATAATAGAAACTGCATGTGTGTACCTTCAGGCCCAAAGCAAAGGGTGGGGGTCACCCAGGCTTCCTTCCACTCACAGATCTCTGACTGCATGTGGAAAACCCTTTAAACCTGTCTTTGGCTTTCATTTCATCAGATCCTTTACAAAGACTCTTCACCTTCTGTGCTCTTCCACTTGAGAAGTAACCCCTCATTTGTCAAAGAGCTAACTAAGTAGGTTAGCTGGACAGGGGGCATCCATAGCCCTCCAAGGAACCTGGCTATTAAGACAGTGACCTTCCACAGGGAGAGATACTAGCAAATCCCATTCAACCCCCATCAGCAACCATCACCCCCTCCTATTTGATGAAGAAACTTAATTGCAGTTTCTAAAGAGCAGATGATGGGGGGAGGGGTGCTGACGTGTTTCTCCAAACAACTTAACAGAAAGAATTGGAAAACACTAGAGCTAGAAAGAAAGGTGGGGAGCAAGTTGTCTCACCCTTCTTTCTACAGGAACAGCCTCCAATGACCAGGGGAAGGTGACTCAATGAAGGTCAAACAGAATTTCAGCCACACAGCTCTGCCCGGGATTCTAGCTTCCTGGCTCCCAGGCCTGCACTGTATCCACCTCACGGGGCGCTCCTGGTTGGCAAACACAGAAACTGAGGGAGGCACCCCTACAGACATCCCAGAAGGACGAGCCTGGCACTGGCAGAGCCCCACTCCACCCCCCAACCTTGACTTGCAGCACGGAGACTCCTTGCACCCTTGGACAGTTTCTTGTTGCATTCACATCGATTAAACCTTGATCTCATTTATTATCTCAGGAAATGGTCTCAAGGTCACAGGGCTGGAAATTTAATTATGGTAGCAGTATATTAAGTGGCACATTTAAAGATGCTGAATTGTAGTAATTAATTTTTTGGATGGTGGTCTCGGAGGAATGGGTTTTCTCCCCACTGGGTGTTCGGCATCCATCATGGCCATTGAGCTTGGCAGCTGTCTTTTAGCTTTAAACTGCCTCGTTATTCATCTTTTATGACTGGCCTTTAAAAACACTAGGCGCCGATATCCCCTTTTATTGTAATATATGTGTGCAGTGGGAACGGAGCCATACTTCACCTTCGCTATAAAACATGAACCAAGGGTGCCAGCAGCTACCTGAGCTGGCCTCTAAATTGAGACAACAATTACCCTTCGCTGACATCTAGTGTCAAGGCATGAGATATAGCCAGAGCACTGAATCCATTGGCCTGGAAAACTTATGTTTCCCCGGTGATAAAGCCAGACTCACCCACGAAGCTCCAGCCCCAGCAGAAAGACGGGAAGCAGAGGGATGAACTTGGCACTGGCTGTTGACTTTGCCGGGGCTCTAGGTTATCGAATGGGGCACTCGTCTGCCAAGGCCTTAAAGAGCTTGTAATGTTTAATGAAGGGACAATCATTAAATGTGTTTGGTTCAAATATTAGGCTCGATGAGCCTGGGTAGTACTTAATAGAGAGGTGGGAAAATATGAATTAAATTAGAGAGATTCATTAAAGAAATTGGCCTGGAGCCCAAGAATGATGGGTTGTCAGGCAGAGCTGCCAGGAGCTAGGAGCTCATCCAGTGAGGAAAACGCAAACCAGTTTTAGGCTTTACATTCCAGAATATCGCTGTAAAGTATGGTCGGCACTAGTCAGCCTGCAGTTGTGAAAGGGGTGCCCATAAAATAGAATATTTTCTCGAACAGAGTATGGATGGAATGCTTGTGGACAGAATTTTTCTCCCCATGAGAAAAATATGTGGCCTTTGCCTCCTATGTAGAAATGCACAATATTTGTACATTTTCAAAGCAGAGACCCCAATTTCCCCCCACTTTGGATAGACTCTGCCCTCTCCTTTATTCAGAGTTTTTCAGTCTGACACTATTAACATTTTGGACTGGATAAATCTTTGTCAGCAGGTGGGGAGGCTGTGCTGTGCAGTGTAGGATGTTTTGTGGCACCTCTGGCCTCTTACCCACTTGAGGATGGTGGACCTCCTCCCCTTAGCTGCGACAATTGAAAATCTCTGCACGAGGTCCCGTCGTGGCTCAGTGGAAAGGAATCTGACTAACATCCATGAGGACGCATGTTCAATCCCTGGCCTCGCTCAGTGCGTTAGGGATCCGGCGTTGCTGTAAGCTGTGGTGTAGGTTGCAGATGCAGCTTGGATCCCACGTTGCTGTGGCTGTGGTGTATGCCAGTGACTACAGCTCAGATTCGACCCCTAGCCTAGGAATCTCCATATGCCGCCGCGGATGTGGCCCTAAAAAGACAAAAAAAAAAAAAAAAAAGAGAGAGAGTGAAAGAAAATGTCTGCAGACATTGCCAGATGTCCACTGGAAAGCGAAATGGCCCTGGTTGAGAAACTCTGGTCTATTCTAACCTCAGGAAGCAGGTTCAGACCCCTAAACTGATCTGCGTAAGTGATCATTCATTGGCTGGAGGTTGCGCTGTTGACCCAGCATATCTGAGTTGGCCTGTTGCTGCCCCATGACCACTCGTGCCTGCCGTTGACCATGACTTTGTTTTCTGGCTTGTATGTTGGACCTCGGCCTGGTGAACTCTAACTCAGCTTTGGCCACAGTCCTGTCTTTACTGTGAGCATTGATTGATCGCCTGTCCTTACTTTGATGGCACTGGTCTTAGCACAGAGTCCTAATATCAGCTTAAGTTTCTCTGCCTCTGTCCATCAATCAATATATAGTTCCTGCAATGGGTTCCATAGGAAACAAGACAATCAAAAGCACTGCCATTACGGGATTTATATCCCAGTGGTAAGAGATAGCCAGTGAGTACATTAATAAATAAGCTATATTTGGATGATGATAAGTGCAATGAAGAAAATTAACCAGGTAATTGGATAGAGTGTAGAGGGGAGAGCAGGCATAGCTATGGTTATGAAGGCCTCTGAGAAGGAGTGAAGACAGCCAAGATGGGAACAATGAGAAGTGGGCCGCTCTGAATATAGTGTTATTTCCATTACAACAGGCTATATTTTAAGGCAAAATTTAACAAGATTATACACAGGGTAAAGTGCGTAAATCTTGAATGAACATCTCACTGAATTGTCACATTCACATGTTAATATACTTACATAACCACCACACAGATCAAGATCCAGACCTTTCCTCATCGCAGGTTTTATTCCTGCCCCTTCCCTGTCGTTACATACCTACAACCAACTGGCTACACTCTGTTTTGTTTTTTTCGTAGGAGAGTCAGTCAAGTCATCTAGATCAACAACTTTTCATAAATTCTTGTAAGCTTCCAGTTACTTATAAAACTGAAGGAGGCCACTAGCTGTTCCCCTAGGAAACTTGAGGAGCCAATTTTGATGGCACCCATGTCATCAAGCCCCCATCAGACTAATCCGTTCCCGACTGCTTCAGTGGTGCCCAGAGGGGAAGAGAGACACAAGCGCAAACAGAGTCTCCATGTGTTCATCCCTCCCCCCTTCCTTCTTGTTTGCTGAACAAACATTCCTGCCAGAGAGAACAGCAGAAAAACACTGGGCTCCGTCAGCCCCCATGTTAATCAGCGAGGCCCTAACAAATCACAGGATGAAGCCCATGACACATCAATTACACTAAAAACTGAGGGCATCTACGGGAACTGGTAATCATGCACAGGACCTGCAGGGTTACGTCCACCCAGCTGGTGAGGCCCAGGTGCTCTGCTGTTTATTGGCCCAGCGGCGGGGTGATGGCTCAGAGCAGAGCAGGTGGCCACAGTGAAAGAAGAGCTTCATGGGGGCAGTGCTCCGAGTGGAGATCTTAAGGTCTACTTAAGCAGTGCCTGGTGTATGCTTCTTCAAGCCCATTTTAGATGATAGTTTTCCCCAGTTGAAGAGAAACAATTCAGTCCCTGGAAACTTGCTTCTACTTCTGTCATTGACTAACTAGAAACTTGGGCAACTGAGCTGACCCCTTGATGTCCCAAGTCCTTCTGCAGTATGTGCTGTGTCACCTCATAAAAGCATTGCCTTTGGAGGTCCAAAAGGGGTCAAGAACATATAAGTCGATAGGTGGTTCTCTTCACAAATGGGTTGGCATTTATTCACCATCCCCTCGATAACGCTGAATGTATCCACTGCATGTCAGTGATTCATTTCCCTCTAGGGGCCCACAGTGCAGAAGAGAGACAGGTTGAGCTGGATGTGGGAAATCCACATGGAGGCAGCCACCAAAAGCTATCAGCGAACATCACAGTCCATCAAGCTGTGAGTTCCTCCAAGTGAGGACTGGTATTGCATTTTTTTCTTGTAATCCACGAGGCAGCTAGTACCTGAGAACTGATGTGGTCAGATTTCCTAGGCTTGTCTGGGCCAGCCTCTTTGGGGCGTAATGAAACTCCCCAGCTCTTTCCTGTCTTCTCCCTCTTCCCCTTTCCCATTGTTTCACCACTTCCTGGATATGAAAACCAAGGCAAGACAAAAAAGGACATAAATGTGGAAAGTCATAGCCAAAATCAGGACAGTGCATGGGGATTGGCTCCACCAGCACCACACACGGGACAAAGCAATTGCTCCAAGTGACACAGCCCGTTAATGAGTCAATCCAAGCTCTCTGGTCTCCCGATCCCATGCTGTTTCTTATTAATAGGAGGTGGCGTACTAAGTCAGAGCTCTTACTTACAAGCCACAGAGACTAATGTTGGCTGGTAAGTGAAAACAGGAGTTTATTAAAAGGATATTGCCAGGCAGAAATCACCAGTGGATACTAAAATCCTAAGGTAAAAGTTTTTGAAGAACAGACAGTTCACAGTAGGTTAAGTGCAAATGACTTAACTAGAAGGTTACTTGCAAATGAAAAAAAAAAAAACATGTATTTACAGTGAAGTGATTTGGCAGTGATCCTACTCACCAAGTGATCAGATCTAGTATCAGCAGTAGCATGATATGATTTCAGTATGTGGTACCACCTATGAAGTATGCTTGCCAAAAAATGTAAACTTGAATCTAGTGAGAACTCTAGCCCTCAGGTTTACAGAGAGTATAAGAGGAATAAAGGAAACATCAAATAGGAAACTATTAGACTAATCATCAATGTAGGAAGGCCTGTGAGACAGCTGTTTTACCCCTCAAAACGTCAATGCCATGAGTAAATTTCTTAAAGTTAGAAGTATCCTAGACTAAAAGACACTAAGGGTTTAATTATAACCACCAATTAAAATATTGAACCTAGACTGGATCCTGTTTGGGAAAAAAAATAGTTATAAAAGCTATTCTCAAACTGGAGGAATTTAAATATAGGCTCTTCTAGATAGCGTTAGATAATTGATATTCCTAAAGTTTGGTAAGTCCTATGGTTTTGAAGGAGATTATACTTATGAGATATTTAAGAGGAAAATGTTAGGAGGTCAGTGATTTGCAGGTGAACAACTTTCAAGTGATAGAGCAAAAAATAAGAATAAAATAAAACACAGAGAGAGAGAAGGGGAAAGCAGAAATAGCAAAAGTTTTCCAGTTTTTGAAGCTAGGTGAATTTAATACAGGTGTTCGTCAGAGATGGGTGGAGAAGGATACGGAGAAATTGAAAGAGTTGGTGAAAGGGCTGGAGGGCCAGCAGGAGTTAGTTCCCCAGAACAAGGCGTAAATCACCTAAGGCACCAGGCCAGCTGAGACATGGCTATCACTGCTGCTGCCTCCCTAACCAGCAGAGGACACTGCCTCTCTGCCCCCACAGCCACTTCTGCACCCGGACTTTACCCTTGAAAGCACTTAGGTAAATCCCACCTTGCCTCTGCTGCGCCAAAAGCTAGGCATCTGTGCCACCCACCGTACCTGCAAAAATAGGAAAGCTGTTCACAGGTGTTTTCTCACTTAACTCAGGTGAATCGAAGTCTCCTACTGGTGCATCTGATTGGTGGAGCCGCGTTCTCAGGCCTATATCCTGGCTGCAGGGCATGCTGGGAATTGGTTTAGTATGGCTTCTCTCAGCGAGGCTGGCAGAAGATGATAGGCATCCTTTGTTCTGCTGGGTGTTGGCTACTCAGAATGCTAATGTTTATAAAATCGCCAAGGATCCAAGCTCTGTCCTGGTACTCAGCCTGATGACTGCAGAATACTTCCAGGTAAGGAGAATAATTACGACTTTTATATCTTCGCCAGCTTCGTATATAGCATTTCTTTAATGTTGAGTCCTGAGTCTAGGCATTTATTTATGGACCTACTCTGAGATTTATTTACTTGGGCATATTGCCTTGTTTGATTATAAGTTACTCTCTTAGTTGTTTTCTGTTTAAATGCCGAGAGGCCTTCAGGCATGGCTTGTCCATAAATTAAAATGTATTATGATTATTATTGTTCACGATGGTTCAAGTATACACTCTCTCTCATCAGAATGCATAATCAAGACAAGGCATAGAGGACATTTTTTAAAGCCTTTAGGGTTTCTCCATTGAAGATCTGAGAGGATGACAGTGGAGCTCTCCTGGCACTTGGTGATAGATTCAAATACAACGGAATTCATACTTACTGTGACCTAATATTAATATCCATTAACGCACTTTATATTGATAAATTCAGGAGGGGAATGCACGGTGTTCTCTTGGAGACTTGCTGGGAAGTAGCTTCAGCCCCTTCATTTGTCATCATTATAGGGAAGAGCTATGGTCCACAACTATCATTTATTTATGGCAGTAAGTGCAGCAGAGGAGGCAAATGTGATGGCACAGGAAAGCTGCTTTCCTCCTTCCTGTTCTGTCTGGGGATCGGCAGTGCCATGCATCCAGATACTCATGCCACACACCTAGGAGGCATCCTTGGTACCTCCCCACCTCCAACCCAGCCCCAGCCCGGTTGCTTTTAACTCCCAAATCCATTCACTTCTGTCTCCTTCATTGTCAATCCTTTCCTGAGTTCCCCCTCTTTCCCCTGTATCGCAGTCACCTCCAAACTGGCCCCCCCTTCTCTTCCCTCCCTCTGTGGCCTGAGGGGTTATTTTAAGTGCAAGTCAGATTCTACTGATCTCACACCCACCACCTAATTTTTTTTTCAGAGGTTTCCAATTGCCTTTACTATACAATCCTTAACTCCGGCCTCTGTGGCTTTGTAGGCTGTATGTAGCCCCTCCCCGTATCATCAGCATCCCAGCCTCCCCTGGCAGTCTGTCCTCCCTCGTTCACTGGGCTCCAGCCACACCAACCTCAACTCGGTATTTCTTACGCTCCAAGCTGCCTCTCCCCTCCAAGCCTTTACCTGTGCTGTCCCTTCTGCCTGGTATTTGTTATTTCCCCACCTGTACCCACTGCTGGGTAAATGCTCCCCACAGAACCAGATCTGTTTTACGATCTCACAGCTCCCTCTGTCCTTCCTTTTTCACATCCATCATAGCTTGAAATTCGACATGTGTTGTTGTGATTGTTTGATGACGTCTATTAACTACACTAAATGGGTAGCACCTTGAAGGCAGCGAGGACACATCAACCCCTTTGTGTCCTCAGCTCACAGTGCAAAGCCTAGACACAGAAGGTACTAGGTATACATTTCTTGAATAAAAAAAAAATGGAACGAATAAATGTAAGCGACCACAGAGAGCTGTGGCCCACTGAGAGGGCTGAGAAAGCCCAGAAAACATTTAGACAGTGTCGTGAACATTGTCTTTGAACCAGGATTTTGAAACAAGGTCATGGGTACTGGCTCATCTCGTCTTCTCCTCAGTTGGGAGGCTGGGCTGGTCGGTTCAGATATTTGAAAGGTATGCCTGAGGAGCAACAAAAACTGATGTGCAGAATGTGATGAGATCTCAATCCAGACTTAGATTTCCGTGATTGAAATTCGCATAGCCTCCTCCCCTGAGTTGCACTCAACTTTCCTAAATGAGATTTTATGGGAACTGATTGTGATTAGATAAATGGGCAACTCCACTAATGTATAATAGAATTTTCAATTACCTTGTATGTACAATAATTTACATTTCTTGTTTGATGGTGTGATATTTATGTGACATATTCTGGATGAGACCCGGCTGCTGTTTACATAATGATCTTGCTTTTCTCTCAGAGAAGATCTGGTTTTCAATTTTCTTTTTGTGCTGCAAGGTATTATCATTCCAAGATAAACATGGTATATTATAAAATGTGCAGGTGAGAAACATCCATAAAGTAATACTCTAGATGGCTTTTAATAATTCTTATTTATGCCACTGAATTAGGTAATAGAATGGTTCACCTTTCATAAAACGTTGGGATAAAAATGCCCCAAAATTACAGTAAATTTTTTGTGAGCACTCCTGTGGCAGAGTGCCACTGAATAGCAAAAATGAATGTTTCCTTGAATATATTTGACCATGAATAACATAATGTTCATTACCAGAACACTGCTCTGAAGCTGAAAGCATATCAAAGGAGTGTCTTTTTTTTTGCTGACCTTTAAGACTAAGTCTTCATGAAACAAATGCTTTTATTCATTTAATTCCAAGTATTAGTCCTCCCCTCCTAGCTGGAGTTGGGTGATGGGCAAGAGAGAGAAATCCCACCCCAGTGCCTTTCAGGTAGAAATCTCTTCTTAACATAGCAAAGGGGAGGGAAGGAGACCACAAAGGGGACACATGAAGTTAACCCAAATTAGGGTTCAAGACCTAGACAACCATCAGGATATGGGGCTAGTGGTCTTGAAATCAGAGGCCCCATCTGGGGACAAGAAAAAGCCAAGTATGGGAGTTCCATTGTGGCTCCGTAGTAACAAACCTGATAGTATCCACGAGGCTGTGGCTTTAATCCCTGGCCTTGTTCAGTGGGTTAAGGATCAGGCGTTGCCATGAGCTGTGGTGTAGGTTGCAGACGTGGCTCAGATCCTGCATTCCTATGGCTGTGGTGTAGCCCAGCAGCTGTAGCTCTTGATCAACACCTAGCCTGGGAACTTCTATATGCTGCGGGGGCAGCTCTTTAAAAAAGGAAGGAAGGAAGGAATGGAAGGCCAAGTTGGCACTATAACTGTCTACCCTGCTTCCTCTTTTGTCCATGTTACAGACTGGTACTTCCAGTAAGAATTCACTCAAAAAAAGAGTTCCCTTCATGGCTTAGAGGTTAACAAACCCGACTAGGATCCACGGGGATGCGGGTTCAATCTCTGGCCTCATTCAGTGGGTTGTGGATCCTGCATTGCTGTGAGCTGTGGTGTAGGTTGCAGACGTGACTAGGATACTGTGTTGCTATGGCTGTGGTATAGGCCAGTGGCTGTAGCTCTGATTTGACCCCTAGCCTGGGATCTTCCATGTGCCTCGGGTGCAGCCTTAAAAAGCAAACAAACAAACAAAAATTTCACTCAAAAGGAAAACTGGCTATTTTTAAAACTTCACAAGAACACTTAGTAGTAAAAAGAGCACTTCTAGAAGTCTGCTCCCTGAGCTCCATTTCCTCATTTATAAAATGAAGAGTTTGTATCTGACCATCCCTAGCCTTCCTCTCTTCCACAGTATGTATTGTTTTATATTCCAGGCCAAAACACTAGTGTGGATGTGGCTATTATTTGGTATAACAATCTAATTATGCTGTGTTATCAAACAGCATGCTTGCCTCCCTTTTAGCATAACAAGGGAAGTAAAACATCCAGGCGTGGAACCAGCGATAGATCAACAGCGCTGGTCTCAAGTGTAAAATGCTCGCTTAAACATGGGTCCCTGGAAAACGTTCAGATAACACTCCCAGATTCCAGAGTACAGCATGAAATACTGTACATTTTTCAAGCTTTGTCTGTCTTTAAATGATTTAAATAAGCCCAACACTAGATGAAGTTGCAAATAAACCTATAATTTTACTGTAATTAAGAAATCTTCATAATTTGGGGTAGTGTTCTTTTCATCTTAACTTTTTCTAGCAGTAGCAGTTTGTTGTTTCTCTTCCTTTCTGCAAATAAACAAAAAACTCATCAGCTAAATGAATTATGGTAAAATCATAAAATCAAATACTATGCAGCCATTACAAGAATAACATGAGAATTCCCACTGTGGCTCAGTGGTAACAAACTGTACTAGTACCCATGAGGACATGGGTTTGAACCCTGGCCTCAATCAGCGAGTTAAGGGTCCAGCAGTGCTGAGAGCTGTGGCATAGGTCATAGACACGGCTCTGATCCCACATTGCTGTGGTTGTAGCTGTGCCATAGGCTGGCAGCTACAGCTCTGATTTGACCTCTAGCCCAGGAACTTCCATATGCCACAGGAGCAGCTCATAAATCTATCAGTCAGTCAATCAATCAGACAGTTGAATGTTTCCTATGGTGCAGTAGGTTAAGGATCGAGCATTATAACTGCGGCAGCTTGGGTCGCTCCTGTAGTGCGGGTTCCATCCCTGGCCTGGGAACTTCTGCACATCATGGGTGCGGCCAAAAAAAAAAAAAAAAACAAAAAATGCAAAAAAATGAACAAATACAGCATGTCTGATAAGGTTCCTGTCGGATGCGCCCTAAGACAAAAATTCATTCAGAACTGGTGACACTGAGCACTGGCCTCAGTACGTTCCCACAGGACAGTCTGTTGACCCAATTTCTGGGAACAGGCTTCATGGATTGACTCTCAGAGCCCTTTCACTAAAAATATGTGATGATCGTCTTCATGCATTCCTTTTAACAATCCTTGAGATACCTTAGGTTTCTCCCTTCTTTTAAAACGATGTTGTTGTTCATAATGTTGTCATGGGCCTCTCCTTCCTTCCTAATGATAAAAAGTGAGGGAGGCCTTTTACAAATTATCAAAATGGGTCAGCCTCTCGTTTATTTACCTTCCAGAGAAGTAGTTCTCATTGGTGAGCTTAAAACACATTGATTACCCAGGGCACTTCCTTAGTTTCTGTCTCCTTGTCTAAGAAACATATCTTCGAATATACATTTTTTTTGCCACTCAGGGTCTCTGCAGAATGGAGATAGTTGGTTCAAAATGTTTACAGAGATTCAAAAGAAAAAGAATGTCCTTCTCATCCTGAGTGTACTTTACTTTCCTGCAGCCCCACTGTGCCAGGATCAAGTTCAGTGAAAGCCAGAGAAGTAAGAATGTGGAATGGAAAAAAAATCTCTCTTTAGAATTTGGGTTCTAGTCACAGCAAGGCACTTGTGATTAGCAACGTACCCCTTGGAAAAATCTTTAAAACGTGAGAAAATATTGATCTTGATACCAAAACACATATGGCCATACAATGTAACAAAATAATAGCCAATTAGTGATTTGAAAGGGAAGCACTGCAGTGCTTTTTAAATCACTAACCTCAACCCTGAGTGTGGAAAAGGAGGAATTCCTACGACATCTGCCCAAGACAGAGGGAAGGAATTAGAGGTAGTGATTGATACCGGGGTCTGAAATAGCTCTTATAGCCTGCATTTAAACACATTTTTTTTCTTTTGTCTTTTTAAGGCCTTATCTGTGGCATATGGTGGTTCCCCAGGCTGGAGGTCTAATTGGAGCTACAGCTGCCAGGCTACACCACAGCCACAGCAATGCCAGATCCGAGCCATGTCTGCTCATGACAACGCCGGATCTTTACCCACTGAGAAAGGCCAGGGATTGAACCCACATCCTCATGGATACTAGTTGGACTCTTTTCCACTGAGCCACAATGGGAACTCCAACATTTCTTAAATATAACATTTGAATCCAAAATACAGTAATTTATGGGGTTCTTTTGTGGTGCAGCGGGTTAAGGATCTGGCATTGTCACCATTGTTTCTCCAATCACAGCTGTGGCACAGGTTGGATCCTAGCCCAGCAAATTCCACATGCTGTGGACATGGCCCAAAACAAAAAACAAAAACCAAAAAACTGCAGTAATTTGTGCTAATTCCTTTCTGTTTCCAGGGAAATAAAGTCTATAATAGAGAGCCTTTTTTAAATGAGAAGTGGTTGCAGGGGCATGATGTACAATCGTCTTGCACGCTGCGCATGTGTGCCTGAGCCAGGAGGAATGGGGCTGGAACCCATCACAAACTCAGCAACCTCCCCAGTTATCAAGAAGGAGTTGTGTGGGCTGGCTCCAGCAGTGGGTGCTTGGGCAAATGCAGGGGATCTCAGATACAGACTGAGCTAGAAAACCTACGGTTCTCCAGAAGATCAAAAATCCAAAATAGAAATAGTCAAAGATGGAATGTGGGGCTGCACTGAGGCAAAACCATAGAGGAAGAAATTACCAGCAGCCTTCATACAACATCTGATTTATTTGCCAGATGTTTGGGGAAACCAATGACCTCTAGAAATGTTTACACCAGAGCAATATCTACTGTAACGACATATAACAGCTTCTGTGGGAGGATGGGTGAATGATTCCTGTTGGGAGGTGATACCAAGGGAGGAGGGACAGACAGAGAGGAGGGGTCAGGGAAGGCTTTTTACAGGAAGAGACTCTTAGGCAAGGCCAAGGCCTTACAGCGTTTACTACCTAGACAAGAAGAAAAGGCGATTTCATGTAGACATAAGTTTGGAAGCATGGAACTTGACAAATTTGCGGAAGAGCAAATAGTTTGGTATATCTGAAATATCGGGCCTGACTGGACCTAAGATTCAGGAACTGGAGGTCTAGAGAGAAGGGTTGTATAAGGTCTCTGTACTTTGCCAGGAAGTTTGAATGTGACCTAGGAGGCAGTGATAACTTTACACAGGTAGAGTCAGGAGGTAGATTTCATCCAAGGCCTTGAGGGAGTTGGAGATTAAGCTCTGTAAAAACATATGTATAAGTAGATTTTCCCAAATACCGACCTAAGTGTTTTCACACATATCATCTCATTTAATCCTCATAGCAGTCCTCTGTTAGGAGGTACTAATAGTCTCCCTATTTTAGATGAGGAAACCGGGGCTCAGAGAGGTTAAGTAACCTGTCCTAGGTCACACAGCAAATAAGTGGGGAGGCAGGATGTAACCCAAAGCGGCCTGGTCCCGGTGTCTGGGCTCAAAACCGTTTTGCTAAGTTTCCTGTGTTGGGCAGTGGACCCAGGATGCTGCTCATGGTAAGTGCTCAGGAAAGGTTGGCGCTGAACTAACCTCCCACTGCTCTCTCATCTCTCAATAACTGGGCTGTCTTTTTCATCATCTGTTTCCCTTGACACACTTTCTGGAGGTCAGGAAGGCAAACAAGTAGCACTCCCTGTTCATTTATTCTCTTTAAGTGGGCATTCACCTTCCAGTTACAGAGTATGGAACGGTATCACCAAGGCAGGTCACAGGCCTTCAGTGAAGAAATTTAAATATACATATTTTTATATTTGTAGTTTTTGGTCAATAATTTTTTTTTAATTGTGTGAGCTATCTTTTGAAAGAAGCCCTTCCAACTCCCATACAACACTTTTGACATGAGTCTGTAAAATTGATTGAGACAGTTTGCCAAAGCTGCCAGTCTAATTAATGACTTACTATAACCTCCAGTTTTATTAGGTCTATATTTCTAGTATATTGGAACATATATTAATGACTAGCCTGTGAATAAACTGACAGTTTTAGAATGATACAAGATAACTTGTTTTCTTATGGGGGAATTCACTTGTGCCTTGAACTTAGAGTAAAATGATTATTAGTTCAGTAAATTATGACTCCAGTGTTCTTATGATCACCTTAGCGGTAGGAAGGCTTGTCTGGATTTTTATTTCTTGATGAAACTGTACTTTGGATGAGTCTCTCTGGTTAATCTCACGTTCTAGGAAGTAGGACTCTTGCCTTCATAGTTATAGACTTTCCAAGCAGAGAAACATTCACTAGGGAGTTCTGCTGGTTTCCTGTATTAGTAATATCCACACCTCTACAGCATTTTCCAGTATCTTAAAGAATGTGTTAAAATATAAATAGATATTTATCTGAAACAAAATTATGTTAAGCAAATTAATTCGAATTCTCTTTAACTTGGAGTTCCCATTGCGGCTCAGCAGGTTAAGAACTCAACATAGTGTCCGTGAGGATGTGAGTTCGATCCCTGGCCTCACTCAGTGTGTTAAGATCTGGCATTGCCACAAGCTGCAGCATAGGCTGAAGATGCAGCTCAGATGTGGTGTTGCTGTGCCTGTGGTATAGGTTGGCAGCTGCAGCTCCAATTTGATCCATAGCCTGGGAACTTCCATATGCCACAGGTGTGGCTGTCAAAGAAAAAAGTTGTCTTTAACTTTTAATAAAATGCATGTAAAACATTTTAAAGTGAGACGGGATATTAATAAAACAAACAATGTGAATTTCTTAACAATAACAAAAACTGGTTGGACAGATAGTCTACCGTCTAATTGGAAACAGTTTGCATCATCCCCCCAAAGGGGACACCACGTAAGCCAAGCTTTTTGTGTGTATACAGCACAGGCAAAGTCTGGTGAAGATACAGTGGTAGAAACAGAAATCACTGAATTACTGCTGAGTTGCCATGTTTTCCAGCCCTCTCTTTCCTAATTCACTGTCTTCTTGAAAGGGAAGGGGAGTTCCCGTTGTGGCACAGCAGAAACGAATCTGACTAGTAACCGTGAGGTTGTGGGTTCGATCCCTGAGGGTCCGGCGTTGCCATGAGCTGTGGTGTAGATCGCAAACGCAGCTCAGATTTGGCGTTGCTGTGGCCAAAAAATAAATAAATAAATATAACGAAAGCGAAACTTTGAAATTAATGTGACAACTTAAAGTGACAGTGAAAATCACATACAGAGCTGAAATTCTTCATTTGCAATTAACCCAGTCAGTCTGAACCGGGCCTTCAGTAAGTCAGTCAAAGATTTAGGGCTTACGTTCTGTTTGAGGGTTATTCCCAAATGTGTAGCATAATGCAAGGCTGGTTTTCCACAGTGCTAACAAAGGAGAGCTGCTATTTGTTTCTTAGTTGGAGTGACGCCACCATGTGGCAATAGCCTAAACACAGATTGTAAATCATACAACTGGCCCACTTCAAAAGGAGACACTTGACAGTGTTTTTTTTTTTTTTTCATTTGAGATTATGTGCACTGTCGAAAATGTTACACATGAGAAGATATTCAACTTGTGTTTTTATACTATATGATTTCAAAGTAGTATTTTTCAAAATCACATAAAATGTGAAAGGGTTGTGTTTTTATATAGCCATATGTAGAGTGACTAAGAGGATGTGCTTTTGAGCTAGTTAGCCTGGACTCAAATCCCAGCTCTGCCACTTGCTCTCTGAATAATTTGTGGCAAATTACTCAGTCTTTGCAAGTTTCCGTTTTCTCATCTCTGAAATGGAGACCGTACTAGTACTTATCCTGATGGATTGTAATGCAGATGAAGTATGTTTCCTCAAATAAAACACTTAGAGCCATGCCTGGAACAGAGAAAGGCTTCTAGTAGTGTTTTGTTAATACTTTTCTATGAGTTATTATTAAGCTTGAAGAGACTTTCATAGTATATCTGATCCATCTTTCTAAATCCATTCAGGGTGCTCCTAAACCCACTCATGAGAGACAAACATCGGTGATCAAGCTAAGGGAACAGCTGCTTTTTGCAATTTAAAAACATACTTTGAGATGACAGTTTTAAAAAAACAAAATAACTTCAGTGTCTTTGTATCAGATAACATAATTTAAATGCTCAGATTACATCACTTAAATGTCAGGTTACATCCACTCAGATGACTGAGCTTCAGCATTTTCAGTCTCCCTGTGAAATCCATTCTTGCAGAGAAGCGTCTCAAACTTTGCTATGCATGCAGATCATCGTGGACTCTTGATTCTGAATCGGTAACTCTGGATTCAGAATTCCTGAGATTGTTGCATTTCTTGCAAGCTCCCAAATGATGCCAATACTTTTGGCCTGCAGAGTACACTTTGAGCAGCAGCATTCTAAATCACTGAAATTCATGTTCATTTCCACTTTATTATCATCCCTTGTCACTCAGCAGGAACACAGTAAGTTAATTACAAATCAGAGCAAAGTAGTAGGAACCAAGATAATGCCGTGTGTCATCTTCATTTTCTCTAGATAACTTAATCTTCATCCTTCGCCATGGCGATGACAACCAATATAAGGGAAACGTAAGTTCCTGAACAGAGCTGAGCCAATGTGGAAGGGCCAAGTTTGATCATGGTTGTTGATATCATGCCAGAATTTCCAAAAAAGTGGAAATAGTGTGGCTGGCATTTATATGAAAACGCCTCATTTGTAACAAGTAGAAGGGGCAATACAGAGCCCAGTGAAGGATAAAACAGCGATGCCATCATCCTGGAGACCTCACAGGGTGTGAGAATCACATGAGACGTCCATAAAAGTGCTTTTTAACCTACTCAGCAGAAGTTGAGGGCTTTATTATTCGTAAAGCCATGCCCCATGTATTGTAACTTCAAAATTCTTTAGAAATTTCCATAAGCTCAACTAAAATCAACTAGTATAACCCAGGTAAACCAGATGCCCTTTTATTGTCAGAGATTAGGAAGTTACAGGTCAGGAGATGGCGTATATGGAAATGACCCCAGAAATTGGGAGCTTCCTGGGGAAACCTATTGTGAGCTTCTGACAGCATCAATTCTCACCAAATAAACAGCTTAACTAATTTCCAGAAGCTAAAACCACATCCTTAATGTCTACGTGCTTTTTTTTTTTACCATATATATATATATATATATATATATAACAGTAAAATCACATTTTATAGTCAGTAAAATCGCATTTTAGTAAAAGAAGACATTATATATATGGAAAAATCTAGAAAAATATACAATAAAATATATTATTTTCATAATATGGGGATGGGAGCAGAGCCAAGTTTTACTTTTTTTTTTTTAAGGGTCACACCTGTGGCATATTGAGGTTCCCAAGCTAGGGGTCTAATTGGAGCTACAGCTGCCAGCCTACACCACAGCCACAGCAACGTGGGATCTGAGCCACATCTGTGACCTACACCAGAGCTTGTGGCCACACCAGATCCCTAACCCACTGAGGGAAGACAGGGATCAAACCTGTATCCTCTCAGACACTATGTAGGGCTCTTAACCCACTAAGCCTCAACAGGAACTCCAAGTTTTACTTCAAAAAAAAAAATCATGTCTTGAATGTGAATAAAATATTTAAAAGTTTACTGTTTAGCAACTGAAAATATTATACAGTATAACTACAGTTTGTGATATATCTTCTTCCTTATAGCTATTGGCAAAACCTATGAAAATATAATTTGGTTCTTTGTATAAGAAAAAAAAAAATAATGCCAGAGTTGCCATTGTGGTTCAGCATGTTAAGAACCTGACATAGTGTCCACGAGGATATGGGTTCAAGCCGTGGCCTTGCTCAGCGGGCTCGGATCCTGTGTTACTGTGGCATAGGCCTGCAGCTGCAGCTTCAATTCAGCCCTTTGCCCAGGAGTTTCCATATGCCACAGGTGCAGCTGTAAAAAGAAAAAAACAAATGCCAATATCAAAAAAAAAAAAAAAAGCGCTTTAGAGTACTGAGAATTTTCCCTGCTAGCAATTAATTCCATGGGTTCACTCGGTTCTAAATTACGCTGAGGAAAATCTTAGATAGAGAAAAACCCATTTTTGTTCATATCTGCGATCTTTGGCTCCTGACTGTGTTTCCATTTCAAGTGCACCGGGGCCTTCCATATGGAATTTCTTAACTTTTTTGACTCCAGAAACATTGCAAGAAAACCTCTTCAAATTGGAATCCTTCCACTCGGGTACAATCATGCAAACAGCCGGCAGAATTTATTTAACCTTCAGCCAACTGCTCAACCAGCTTGAAATTATTGATAGCCCATCAGCAATGATAAAGATGGAGAGGCTAAATGAAGAGGTACTTTTTTTTTTTCTTTTTTTTACAAGAGAACCATTGAGCTGATAACAGGACTTGAAATGCCTTGAAATGCCGTGTCAGCTCAGCTCGCCTGGTCAGGGAGCTCAGCTGCTGGAGGGAAATAAAACTGTTCAGTTACGGCCGCCCTCCAATCACTCACAGGGGTAATGGTGTTTGGCTTCAGTCAGGTTGTATGTCAGCAAATATACATCTCTTAGACAGCCCCTAAGAGTGCCTTAAGATCATGCTTATTGTTTTTTATAGATAGGGGTCGGATGCTGATAGATGGTGGTCATAGGCCACCGAAATAAATTTTACCACGTTCAGCAGGTAAAGTTAATCTCAATCCTGGAGAATGAAAGAGCCATTTTGATAGAATATTCATTCCATTGACAGTGATGGGACATTTTTCCTCTGTTAACGTCTGGTGTAGATCATATGAAAGTAGATACTCTCTCCGCCCCATTCCCCCAGCCCCCTCTGGGTGAAGTCCACCTGCAGAAAGAGACCTCAGGAACAATCTGAGATTGCCTAAGACTGAACTTGAAAGACGGAGTTTGCTTGAAGGAGTTCTCCAGGGAACTGAACATACCACAGTGCTACCCTGCAGTGGTCAAAGGGACACAGGTATCAGATAAAGAATTAAAGAACCACTGGCTGTTACGTTGAATTATTTATGCCCTATGTTTAGTCCAAAAAAGGACTGGAAGCAGCATTAAGAGGTCACCAAGTAATATGTGTCATGAGGGCAGCCACCCTCTCCCAAGTCCATCACACCTCAGGGATCAAATACCCTTTTCCCATGTGTGACTAAAATCTCAACCCAGTGTTACAGGCACTCAGGTTAAAATGAGTTTGCCACCATCCCACTAAGTCTTTAAAATCTAGAAGTCTACCTTTAGACATTCCAGGAAATACAATGAGTCCTCAAAAGTTTCCTGAAGGATGATGAGTGGGTGGTTCCCGTATTAGAGCCCAGGAAAATAAAAGATGATAGCATTGCTCAAAGACAATGTGTCTACAAGAGAATTTTCTTTGGAAAGATAAATGAAGCCCAGCAGTAACAGGACTCTGTGCTATTCATTGGAGAAATGAGAAGACTTTTTCAAGGGTTTGGATCTTCTTATCCCCAGATCAAGAATCACTAAGACTCATGGTTCTGAGTCATGTGCCTACAAGAGGCCCTCAGAGCTGAGCTTCCTTGGAAACTCTTAGAAAATATGAATGAGGGGGGAGAAGGGAAAGTACCAAAAGAATGTTAACCTCAGAGTAACTGCATGCTTATAAGTTGTAACAGATATGCTTAAAGAGGGAGTTTCTGCTGCAGCTCAGTGGAAACGAGACCGACTAGTATCCATGAGGATGCAGGTTCAATCTCAGTGGGTTAAGAATCCTGCGTTGCCGTTACTGTGGTGTAGATCACAGAGGAGGCTCAGATCCCAAGTGGCTGTGGCTGTGGTGTAGGCCAGCGGCTACAACTCTGATTCGACCCCTCGCCTGGGAACTTCCATATGCTGCAGGTGCAGCCCTAAAAAAGCAAAAAGAAAAAGAAAAAGATATGCTTAAAGAACCAACCCTTCACCAGTGACTTCAACCCTTGGAACATCTGTTGTACAACATGGGACTTGCCTCATCTCCTTGGCCTGTTGCTTCATTTATCAGACAGGAGTCCTCACACAGTATGACTTAGAGCTTGCCTGGGGATGAAAAGAATAATTTCTCATTTTCTTAATTTAGTGAGAGTAGGCCTTTGTTTTATGAACTTGTTCACTTTCTTGCTTTCCAGTCTCTAATGTGGGGTGTTGCTCACCTGTCTTGGTGTCTCTGAGGTAGTGGGCACCCAGTCCATTGAAACCAGTGACTACATCATGCAGCACCTCCCCTTCAGAGCCTGCTCTCTGGATTTTTAGTGTAGTGTACTTTAAGGAGGCCAATTTCTGCATCTAGGCCAAAATATGTATTTATACTAAGTTCATGTTCGCTAAAAAAAAAAAAAAACAGTGACTGGATTGTCCTAGAATTGGAAAAATCCATTTTTAATATTTTGATTCACTGTTATTCTGTAATCACAAGTCTTTTTTTTTTTTTTTGTCTTTTTGCCTTATCTAGGGCTGTACCCGCGGCATATGGAGGTTCCCAGGCTAGGGGTCTAACAGGAGCTTTAGCCGCCGGCCTTCGCCACAGCCACAGCAACGCGGGATCTGAGCCGCGTCTGCAACCTTCACCACAGCTCACGGCAACGCCGGATCCTGAACCCAATGAGCAAGGCCAGGGATCGAACCCGCAACCTCATGGTTCCTAGTCAGATTCATTAACCACTGCGCCACAATGGGAACTCCACAAGTCTTTTTTAATAAGAGTTCCCATTGTGGCTTAGCAGTAATGAACCTGACTAGTATCCATGAGGACACGGGTGCAATCCCTGGCCTCGCTCAGGGGGTTAAGGATCCAGTTTTGCCATGAGCTGTGGTGTAGGTCACAGACACAGCTGGGATCCCCTGTTGCTGTGTCTGTTGCTGTGGCTGCGGCGTAGGCCGGCGGCTGTAGCTCCAATTCAGCCCCTAGCCTGAGAACTTCCGTATGCTGCAGGTACAGCCTTAAAGAAAAAAAGTGTATTTTAATAATAAAGATGTGTGGTGTACTAATAAGAAAAATGCACAATAGGATATAAAGGAAAGACTGTTCTGAATTAGTCTCAACTATGGACTTTTTAAAAAATGCCCTTTAAAAGTTTTTTTTTTTAATAATGAAAATTAATCCTTAATGAAGTCCTGCCAAACAGAGGTCCTAGAGGGCCTTCCTTTGATGAATAAATTAAGGATTTTTAATTCACTAATTAAATGGTTTCTTTGCTACTTCTTGAGGAAGGAATTGGCATCTAATGCAACCTTATGTCACCTCTAGTGCTCAGCAGGTGACTTGAACAAGCTGACATTCATGAACTAGCTACTAAAGAAATGAATGTGCTTATAAGGGGTTTGAAAACCGTTTGCTCCCTTGAGTAAATATTTCTTTCATATTTTTCCTCTTATGGTGCAATTGCCATGTTTTTTAGCCACTCAAAGTTCAGTTTTAGTCCAGTATATGAAAGAGTGATTATAGAAGTTCTCTTGTGGCACAGAGGGTTAAGAATCTGGCATTGTCACTGCAGCAGTTCAGATCACTGCTGTATTGTGGATTCTATCCCTGGTCCAGGAGCTTCCACATGCAACCAAAAAAAAAAAAAGAGAGAGAGTGAGAGTAATTATACATTCCATGTAAGTAAGATCCAAATTTACATAGTTTTATTCAACTTTAAAATGTGGCACAATAGGTGTTCCCCTGGTGGCTCAATGGTAACAAGCCTGACTAGTATCCTTGAGGACTCAGGGTTTGATCCCTGGCCCCACTCAGTGGGTTAAGGATCTGGTATTGCCGTGAGCTGTGGTGTAGGTCACAGATGTGGCTCAGATCCCGCGTGGCTGTGGTGTAAGCTGTCAGCTGAAGCTCCGATTCAACCCCTAGCCTGGGAACCGCCATATGCCACAGATGCAGCCCTAAAAAGACCAAAAAAAAAAAAGGTGGCAGTATAAATTGAGAGCTTTAAAAACATGCTTGCATTTCACCCAATAATTTCAGTTTTAGGAATAATAATTAATAATGGATTCTGTAAAGATTCAGATAAAAGAATATTCATTACTTGGAAGCAACCTAAGTGACCAAGTATACATTCGATGGACTAATATTTAGTCTTTAAAAATTATCTTGTAGGAGTTCCTGTCGTGGCTCAGTGGTTAACGAATCTGACTAGGAACCATGAGGTTGTGGGTTCGATCCCTGGCCTCGCTCAGTGGGTTAAGGATCCAGCGTTGCCGTGAGCTGTGGTGTAGGGCACAGACGCGGCTCGGATCCCGTGTTGCTGTGGTGTAGGCCGGCAGCTACAGCTCCTGTTACACCCCTAGCCTGGGAACCTCCATATGCTGTGGGTGTGGCCCTAGATAAGGCAAAAAGACAAAAAAAAAATTATCTTGTAGATAATTATTTAGTGAATTGGGAGGATGATAATAATATATTAAGATTTCTTTTTAAAAGGTTAAAGATGACCCAGCAGAGGTTGGAAGACTGGCTATATATAGATTGAACAGTGGGTTAGGAGAACCAGGTTTCTCACTGTCAGAGTATTACAACTATGAAAAGAGACAAGGTTAAAATTAATCCTACAGTATTGGACTGGAATTGGAGATATTGGTGTGAATTTATGGTTTTCGATATGCTTAATGTATGGAACACAGTACTGAAAATGTACACTAAATGTACCTTGTTGCAATGAAAACTTAAATCTCCTGGGTCATTTTAGCTAAAGAGAAAATAAACAGTGGGCCGTTGCAAACTATTTAACTCTGGAGGCACACACGTATCTCCCATTAACTGAAACAGAATTCCCAGCATGCTTTGAGTGAAGAGGGTATCTTAAATCATGGTGTTGTATTTTGGAAGGTAATTTTAACTACCTATATCAGAATAGTGTATCATGAGACCAGAAATTTTAACAGCAGAAGTGAGTCAGAGGCATAGATTTCTCATACCAACTTTAATCCCTCTATGTCAATCTCTACAGCACACTCTTCCTTACCAGATCTGTAAAACAGAATCAGTGGTACCTTGTCAGTGGGAGAACCAGTTGAGCTTGGCTTGCAAAAAATGAAGTTATATTAATATATATAATATCATAACCTAGTAACATCTCTACTGCACTGTATCTATTCCTCAAGCCAAAGTGAATGAAATTGTTCTTACAAATACCCAAGGCAACAACAAATTAAGAGAGTTAGTGTAAAACTTACGTTCAAAAACTAGGATTATCTAGCTACAACCATAGAAAACCTAACTGAAAGTGGCTTAAATAAAAGATCATTTACAGGAGTTCCCATTATGGATCAGCAGTAACGAACCCAACTAGTAAGGATGCAGGACTCGATCCCTGGCCTTGCTCAGTTGGTTAAGGATCCAACATTGCTGTGAGCCGGTGTAGGTCACAGAGGCAGCTCAGATCCCCCTTTGCTGTGGCTGTGGCGTAGGCAGGCAGCTGCAGCTCAGTTTGTATCCCTAGCCTGGGAACTTCATGTGCCGTGGATATGGCCCTAAAAAGGGAAAAAAAATCACTTACAGAGTTCCCTGGTGGCCTAGCAGTTAAGGATCTGACATTGGCACTGCTGTGGCCCAAGTTACTGCTGTGGTGTGGGTCCCATTCCTGGGCAGGAACTTGCACATTCCACAGGTACAGGGAAAACAACAAAACAAAACACAAAGAAATCCTCTGTTCCTTCTGTTCAGAAGTGAATTCTTTACCTAAGGAAGTAATCATAGATCATGCTTATAATTACTGTTGTGTTCATGAAGGTTTTCAGCTCTAAGCAATTAAGGTCAATGCTAGCTATCTTTTTTTATTTATCTATTTTTTTTTTTAATCTTATGACCGCACCCATGGCATATGGAAGTTTCTGGGCCAGGGATTGAATCCAGGCCACAGCTGCAACCTACGCCTCAGCTGTAGCAACGCTGGATCCTTTAACCCACTGTGCTTGGCCAGGGATCGTACCCACACCTCCAGAGGGACCTGAGCTGCTGCAGTTGGACTCTTAACCCACTATGTTGTGGCAGCACCTCCTCCTTTATTTTATTTTATTTATTTTATTTTATTTATTTTATTTTTGCTTTTTAGGGCTGCACCTGCGGCATATGGAGGCTACCAAGCTAGGGGTTGATCAGAGCTATAGCTGCCAGCCTATACCACAGCCACAGCAATGCAGGATCCAAGCCACATTTGCAAACTACACCACAGCTTATGGCAATGCCAGATCCTTAGCCCACTGAGCGGGGCCAGGGATTGAACCCGCAACCTCATGGTTACTAGTCACATTCGCTTCCACTGTGCCACAACTGGAACTCCTATTTTATATAATTTTTTAACATTTCGAAGACAGACAATTTTTTAATTTACGTTTAAAAAGTTTTTATTGACGTGTAGTTGATTTACAGTGTTGTGTTAGTTTCAGGTATGCAGCAAAGTGATTCAATTATACATACATATGTATCTTTTTTTCAGATTATTTTCCCTTATAGTCTATAACAAAATATTATGTATAGTTTCTTGTGCTATGCATGAAGTCGTTTTTGATTATCTATTTTATATATAATAGTGTGTATATATTAACCTCTAACTCGTAATTTATCCCTCCTCTGCCCCTTTCCCCTTTTTGTAGCCATGAGTTTGTTTTTTATGTCTGTAGGTCTATTTCTGTTTTGTATATAAGTTCGTTTGTATCCTTTTTTTTTTTTTAGATTTCATATATAAGTGATAAACGATATTTGTCTTTCTCAGGGTGAGTTACTTCACTTAGTACGTTAGTCTCTAGGTCCAACCATGTTGCTGCAGATGGCATTATTTCATTCTCTTTTATGGCTGAGTAGTATTCTGTTGTATATATTTGCTACATTTTCCTTATTCATTCTTCTGTCAGTGAACATTCCGGTTGCTTCCATGTCTTGGCTGTTGTAAATAGTTCCCGTTATGAATATTGGGGTGCATGTATCTTTTTAAATTATGGTTTTCTATGAATATATGCCTAGGAGTGGGATTGCTGGATCATAGGGTAATTCTACATTTGGTTTTCTAAGGTATTTCCATGCTGTTCTCCATTCTAGTTGTACCAATTTACATTCCTACCCACAAGACAGGAGTGTTCCCTTTTCCCTGCACCACTTCCAGCATGTATTGTTTGTAGACATTTTGATGACAGCCATTCTGACTGGTGTGAGGTGGTTGGGATACAGTACCTCATTGGAGTCTGGATATGCATTTCTCTAATAATTAGTGATGCTGAGCATCTTTTCATGTGCCTTTTAATGCTGGCTGTCTTAAGAGGGAATATATTGGAAGGATCTTGGAAGGTCAGTAAATTAACAGGAGGCCAGAGAATCATGCTTGAAAAGAGCCAGGGAATTCCTGTTGTGGCTCAGCAGTGATGAACCCGACCAGTATCCATGAGGACGAGAGTTTGATCCCTGGCCCCACTCAATGAGTTAAGGATCCAGCGTTGCCGTGAGCTGTGGTGTAGGTCACAGACGTGGCTCAGATCCCTCACTGCTGTGGCTATCGTGTAGCTCTGATTTGACACCCTAGCCTGGGAACTTACATATGCTACAGGTTTGGCCCTTAAAAAAAGGGGGGAAAGAAAACAGAGCCAGGGGAGTTCCCGTTGAGGCTCAGTGGTTAACAAATCCGACTAGGAACCATGACACTGTGGGTTCGATCCCTGGCCTTGTTCAGTGGGTTAAGGATCCGGCGTTGCCGTGAGCTGTGGTGAAGGTTGCAGACACGGCTCAGATCCCATGTTACTGTGGCTGTGGCGTAGGCTGGCGGCTACAGCTCCTATTCTACCCCTAGCCTGGGAACCTCCATATGCCGCGAGTGCGGCCCTAGAAAAAGGCAAAAAGACAAAAAAAAAAAGGAAAACAGAGCCAGATAAACCAAGTCTACCCCACAGGAACTGTCTGCCTTTCAGCACTCCCATGAGAATGAGGCTGACCTCCAACATTCTCTTTGTTTGCGCCTCCACTTGGTCAGGATCCAAAGTCCTGGGAGCACGTCTTGCTGGCAGAGCGTACCACAGCACCACCAGAGGGGGCGCTGAGGGAGAATCAGATTCCCTTGATTTCTGCTCATGCTTAGAGGTGAGGGAGAGGGGAAGGGACACTGGAAATGACCCTCTCACTCAGAATAGCTACGATGCTGAATGCCTCCCAAAGAAACATCCAGATGCTAAAAGGGGAGCAGGGGAGTGCTGAATAATGGATAGGGGGAAAAAAGAAAAAGAAAGCCAGTCCAAAATGTTCATCACAGGAGTTCCTGTTGTGGTTCAGCTGATGTTGTCTCTGTGAGGATGCGGGTTCAATCCCTGGCCTTGCTCAGTGGATCCAGGACCCAGTGTCACCACACACCTTGGCACTGGTCACAGATGCAGCTCAGATCTGGTTTTGCCGTGGTTGTGGCTTAGACCTCAGTTGCAGCTCCAATTCAACCCCTCGTCTGGAAAGGTCCACATGCTGCAAGTGTAGCCCTAAAAATAATTTCTTAAAAAAGTTCATTACAGTGTTGTTTATCATAGCTAAAGGCACAAGGGGCATGGAAACAAACTTAGCTGACAGTAAGATTTAATTAAATAAATAGTGGTTCGGTTCATATAATGGAAAACTATGAAGATATGAAAATGATGTTAAGGAAGAATATGTAATGCTCTGAGAAGATTATTAAATATTATTAAGAGAAAAACTAGATTATAAAGAAGTTTTTAAAATAAGATTCTATTTTGTAAATAAGACCAATTTTAGGATATGAACCCTAAAGTTAATAGCAGTTATGTCCGAGTAATAGAATTGGGAATGATGTTTTCTTCTAAATGCTTTTCCCCTCCATAGCATTATCTTGCTTTAAAATTTTTAAAAGCTATTTTAATGTGCATATTCTTGCATTAAATAGTTAATTTTTGATTTATTTTCTGCTTAGTCATGTCCATTATTTGTACTTAAATTACACATGTAGTTATATGTGTATAAATATATATATACATATATATGTTTGTGTGTGTGTAGCATGGGTGTGTGAGGTGTGTGTGTGTGAGTGTGTATATATATGTATATATACATTCCATAGCTTCATTTACTTCCTGCCAATATTTTATTAAAGTTTCCCAATCATGAGCCCTTTGAGTAGAGTGTCCATGTCTTTACTACTTTGCATCCCACAAAGAACTCACCACACACAAGACATATACATAGTGTTATTATTTATTATTGAGGAAAAATCTTAGCCAGTAAAAGAGCAACGTGGAGGTAGAGAAAAAGAACATGGTTGAATTCTAGCGCCAGCGCTTAATAACTGTGTGTCCTTGAATGAGTCACGTCCCTTCTGTGAGCCCTCCTGTGTGTGAGATGGTGAGGTTTGTTGGAAATAGCCACTGGTTGCCTGTACTCTTAGCCCCAGGTACTCCAGTTCTCAGAATCTATCCTACAAGTGGTCAGCTGAGAAAAAGGGGCAGTCTGAAAAACTCCTGGGGTCTTAGAATTGCAATTTGGGAGCACAGATTCTGACAACAACCAGAATAATGTTCCATCTGGGGAACAAAAGATAGAGCTTTTAAAAGGAAAATGGAGAAGTACATTTAGTTTACATAAGTTGTTTACCAAGAGCTATGAGAGTGTATATATATATGTATTTTTTTTTTCTGTTATGATGTATTGGCTTGTCAAAGAAGTCTCACATAAAGGCACGTTTCTGCTCAGTTCTCAGGGTTTACTTTCTCAGCAAGTAGCTTCCTTTTTTATCCTTTTTTAAAGTCAGCAGGGTTATACCAGTACAGTTCACAATTTCAACAAGGCGGAGTCCTAAAGGACAAAATGGAGTTACTGCTCAAAACTCTTTCCATAAGGTAAACTCGCATTCTAAAAAATAGTATGTTGAAGTTCTTACCGTGGCACTGCCAGTTAAAGATTGGCGTTGTCTCTGTGGCAGCGTAGGTTGAATACCCAGCTTGGTGCAGGGGATTATGGATTCAGCATTGCCACAGCTGTGGCTCAGATTTAATCGCTGGCCTGGGAATTTCCATATGCCACCAGCACAGCCATAAAAAAATAAAATATAAAAAAAGAAATAGTATATTTGCACGTTTATTCATTGTAGCATTGTTTGTAATCAAAGAAGATTTTTAAATAACCTAAATGTAGGAATTTTCACTGTGGTTCAGTGGGTTAAGAACCCAATACGGTGTCCGTAAGGATGCAGGTTCGATCCCTGACCTCAGTCAGTGGGTGAAAGATCTGGCATTGCTGCAAACTGCAGCTTAGGTTGCAGATATAGCTCGGATCAGGCATTGCTGTGGCTCGGGCATAGGCCAGCAGCTGCAGCTCTGAGTCCATCCCTAGCCCCAGGAACTTTCATGTGCCACCAGTGCAGCTGTAAAAAGCAAAAAATAAAGAAATAACCTAAATGTACATCAATAAAGAGCTGACTGAATAAATTACAGCACATGCATGCAATGATGTCATTTAAAAGATTGTGAAAGATCTTTTTGTACTGATATGGAACAATCTCTAAGATATATTATTAATGGCAGAATCGTGTATAGCACACTACCATTTATCTTTAAAAGGGTAGTAGAAGGACGTATTCATTTATGTATATATACATAAATTAGCTCTAAAGAAACATAACATTGCATACCTGTGAAATGAAATATCGGGAGAAACTGGTAACATCAGTTGCGTGTGGGAAAGGTGGCTGAGACGCTAAGAGACAAAGGTGGCAAGGAAGAGTTTTCACCTTACATTCTTTCGGACTTTACATTTTTTAAACTTGTGAGTATAGTTTCTATTTTAAAAACGAATATAATTTAAACTTAAGACATTAAAAATAAAGAAATAATGTTATAAAATACCTAGTATATAGCTGGCATTTATATCTTAGCCTCTGATAGATATCAAGGCTCTGTGTAGTGACGTACGGCCACCTGTTTTTCTCTCCAAACATTAACCTTGCTCCCTATGGTGAGGACGACAATTAGTTCCAGGAGCCCAGGATCAGTTTGTTGCCATTTCCTTGAGGCTGGTTCTCAGAATTGTGGCAGTTTTTATCATGACCATACTGTGGTCATTATGTAGTTAACTACTCCTCCCTGGTTGGAGTTTCGGTATCTATGAAACAGCTCAAAAGATATGGCTCAGAATATTATCGATAGCCCTTGAGGAACTAAAGGTCCTTAATTTGCTTAATGACTAAACTCTTATTACTTGGTCCTGTTTGACTATTTTTCCTTTGTTTATGAATTTTTTCATTTCTCTGATTAAATGTATTCTTTGGTGAAAGTTTTTCTATAGACAAAAGGCAGACAGAGAACCTGGAGGGGGTTTGTCTGGGGAAGGTTCTACAGGGTCCTGTTCCATTTCAGGGACAGTATATTTTTAAATAGATACCTAGAAATAAATGTCCAAATATTGTCCAGTGAATAAGACAACTCAACTGCTGCTGTTTAACCACAAGCATGATTTTTAATGAAGATGACTAACTCAAGATGTCCAAGGCAAATGTGCTATTCTGTGTTGGTTGATATTTCTGTTGCTGAAGGAGTGATATTCCATTTCCAGCAGTTTTCCTTATCATGGGCCCCAGTTAAAACTCAGGAATATTAAATCCCAGTAGTATTACCCATACTGGAGGGGGAATTGATTTCTTTGGGAGTCAGCAAACATTTTATACGTCTTTGGGAGAAAAAAAAAAATCATGGGACTTATGTATGATTAACAGAAAAGGCTCTGTATGGCACTATGAGGAACAATTAAGCTATAAATTTCATCTTTGTTTGCAAAATGAATAGCACCTTTTAAAAAAAAAATATGATCCACTCTTTCCCCCCAACTTTATCTGTCTAAGTAAACATAATTAGGTAACGGATGATGGTTTGTTAGCATTTTATTTCTTGTGTTTGCAAGGGCATTAACAGTGATCATAAAGCTCACAACAAACATGGTCAATTTTTGATTTTTGAGAGGCAAGAACGTGACTTTTGAGAATCAGATAGGCCAGAAGCAGGCATTCTTGCAAATTAAGTCTTCCTGTATTCTGAAAAGGATCAGAGAGACTTTTGTCTTAGCTGATTTGCATGCACTAATTGCTAACTCTGAGTAAATGTAGAGTGATCACCTACACAATTGCGTTCATAAATTAATATTTTTACTTCACAGTTATTTACACACAGGAAGAAACAGTACAAATAATTTTAAGACTGTGTCTACACTTACATAATGAAGTGGTTAATTAAAGTAATGAGCTAGTTAATGACAAGCCTAGAAATTTTTCATGAAATATCCATATAAGGGAGGAAGAAATGTCTTTGCCTGAATAATTTTCATAATTGCCTCAACATTTGATTTCACTTTCTAAGCACAGAGACATGCTTCAAATGATACTTTGGTTATGCATCTAAATTATCTTTTGACTTCTTGTGGGTGGTCTAGATGCCAAGGCTAACTGACAAGGTAACAAGCTTAAACCAGAGCTGTCACACACAGAAGGAAAATAGCCCCATCTCCAAAAATCAGTCTGGACACAGTCTGATTCAGGCAAGTAGGTCACACTGAATATATGGAAACAGAAGTTAACATGTGTCTAGAGTAAATCAGCCATTGACTGTTAATGCCAGGCGGCTCCTTTTTTGAGCTGACCCATCCCAATTTTAGAGGGACCCATCCTTTTGGGGTCTCTGATCCTTTGGTCCAATAGATCTCTGACCTTAATGTTAGAGACCAAATTCCATCTTTTGCTTCACATCTGCAGTTGAGGAACCTGCAACAAACCCTAATCATTTATGTTTGGACAACCACTTCACTTATTTGGGGAAAAAAATCTGTTTTTACCTCCATTTCAGTGAAGAGTCCTGCATCTACCCAGACCCCCAAAACAGAACTCTAGCAGTCATCCTTGATTCTTTGCTTTCCCTTGTGTTGGTCTGAACCACCATCATCTCTGATCATGGCAACAGCCTCTGCCCTGGTCTCCTTTCTTCCACTCTTGCTCCCCTCAACCAGACCACTGACCCCCAACCCTATTCCCAATGCAGCATCCAGTGTAATTTTTTTAAATGTGCATCATATTATATCAGTCCTCTGCTCAAAATCTTGTGATGGCCGGGGCTAAAGCTATAGAACATGCTCTGGGTCTGTAAGCATATAGAGGAGGTCAGTAGATCAGTTTCTGTGGGATAACATGATGTAAGTTTCCCTTGAAAAGGTGGGGATATAAACTCCTCTCACTGCTTGAAGCCATGACTAGAGGTTGAACTCCTCTGTCAAGTTCAAGGATGCTTTGGCCCAGGAAAATGATTTATGAGGAAATCAGCACCTAGAGAGGTGAAAGGACATGGATACAGCCTCTTGACCTTGACCTGATCCAACACTGCCTTGTATATTAATAAGATCGCCCTAGGTTGGGAGCTGGGAGCAGTTAACTGCAGTGAGTTTTAGCCTGAGCCCTCTAGAGGAGATCATGTGAAGGCAACTGTAAAATCACTAGATAGCAGGAAGTAAGCACAAAAAAAGAGAGAAATAAAAACCTCCCACCCTAGATTCTGAATTTCTAAATCTAAAACAGAAGAAGGAAACTAATTCTAAGAAGGGGAGTGAAACAAAACTGTGGTCAAAAGAAAATTTACTTAAGATGAAAGAAAATAATTTTTTAAAAGATCTAGTAAATATAGTTTCTACAAGGATTAAATTAAAGGATTAAATTGAAAGTGTATTCTAGAATAAATTGAAAGTGTATTCTAGAAACCAGCAGGAAAATAAATACACACTTAGACTTGTCCTAGTGGAACTGGAAAATATCACTATGAAAGAAAAACTTTTAGATGCTGTTAAGGGGAAAACATTGCTTTCAAAGGAAGTACAATTAGACTAATATGGGCTTCAGTCTTCAGATGCCAAAGGCAATGGAAAAGTAGCTATAAATGTCAATTAGAATTCCTCACAAATGTGAACTATAATTTAAGAGTGAGAATAAAATACATTTTCTAGCAACTAAAAGTTTTTACCCATTACTGACCCTCAATAAGATAATCACTAAATAATCTAATCAAATAATAATATAATCAATGTCAAACTATAAGTAATCTTGTCAAAAAGAAAAGTGAACCCAGAGGAAAGAAGATGCAATAAACAGCATTGAAATTAGTTTTTGATTTTTTGGTTTTTTTTTTTTAACAAATGACTGTTATCAGTCAAGAGAATTAATAATAGCAAAGGTGATATATCAGTTATAAAGACTCCAAATTCTGCTTCAGTGGTAAAGATGAGCCTGAAGCTGTCAACCACCAGATCAATGGGAACCTAAGGGATGATGCTGCTGATCTTTTCTGACCCTCATGACTTTAATCAGATGGGCCTCCTGACTTCAGTCAACTAAAGTCTGGACTCTATCAACACCCATGCCCCTCATGAACACGCATGTACCATTAGTTTAAAACTTATCCAATTTTTCAGGGAGACACTGCTTTGGGAAAGATTCTGTGCTTTCCTTACGTGCTGTGAGTAATTAAGTCCTTTATTCTCCCAATCTTTGGCTTGGTCGTATCTTCTCCCAGTCTTTTGGCTTGGTCCATGAGCTCAACACTCACCAAGAGGTAAACCCAGTTTTTGGGTAACAGTGCTGCCATATTGGCCTGATATTCCATTTGATCTTTGCACATTTGTATTATATTCTCAACTAAAGAGCAAGTTTCTTGTGAACAAAATTAAACTTCACTGAATTCCCCCATGGAATCAAATGTCATAGGTATGAAATGATTTAATTAAATTACAGCATGCTTTACCACATTCCTATTAGACTGGGTCAGATCAGAAGAGCTGACAATATCGAGTGCTGACAAGGATGCAGAGCAACTGTAACTGACATGCATTGCTGTGGGAACGAAAATGGTATGGCTGTTATTGAATCTAAGTTTGTGTGCCTGACACATACTGAGGCCAAACAAACTGAAACATCAGAGTTTGGAGCAAAGAAAGATTTATTGCAAGGACCAAGCAAGGAGAACGGGGAGCCCAGGCTCAAAAGACCCAAACTCTTAGTAGTATTTAGGGAAGTGTTTTTATTTATTTATTTGTTTGTTTGTTTTTGTCTTTTTGCCTTTTCCTAGGGCCACACTCGTGGCATATGGGGGTTTCCAGGCTAGGGGTCTAATCAGAGCTGTAGTCACCGGCCTATGCCAGAGCCATAGCAACATGGGATCGAGCCGTGTCTGCAACCTACACCACAGCTCACGGCAACTCCAGATCCTTAACCCACTGAGCAAGATCAGGTATTGAACCCGCAACCTCATGGTTCCTAGTAGGATTCCTTAACCACTGAGCCATGACGGGAACTCCAGGGAAGTGTTTTTAAAGGCAACATTTGTGGTAAGGGCTGCAGTATGTGTGACTTTCCTCTGATTAGTTGGTGGTGAGGAGCTAACAGGGTGGTGTTTCAGGAATCTCAGTCACCAACATTCCACAAGACCACAAGTCTGTGCATATGGGTTGGAAAAAGAATTTCTGCTATAGTAGAAAACCAAGAAGAATTTTTACTGAGATAAGAGATGCTAATGCAACAGGGCAACTTTCTGATGATAGAGAGAGCCAACCCTGGGCACGTTGTCCTGTCTGTTTTATAGCCCAGGGATAGAGGAGAGGACTTGCCATACACCTGCTGACATGCTGATTGGTTGGGGAAAGAGAGGTCTTATGATACTCTTGCTGGTTGGTTGAGGGTATATATTGCCTCCGTAGGGATGGGGTGAGGGGTGGGCCACATACCTTTCCCAGTAGGGGGCAGGAAGGAGTAGGCCAGGTTGCTCAAGGTGGGGAAGGGCATTACAGTGAGGCAGGTGGGACAACGATAAGGGTCAGGTAATTCTTGTCTTGGCCAAAGGCTTTGAGTTCTATCTCCTTGAAGAGGCCTTTAAGTCCAACACTTCTTGTTCCAACCAGTCTGGGGGTCTCCCCCAACAAATGGAAGATGTTAACTACTCGATGAAGCATTCTTCATCCCAGAGAGAAGGTCACAGTTTGATAATATCCAGAACCACAAAAACTCTTCAGGAGATCCCCTGAAGCCAGGTTAAAGGAACACAGGCCCTACACACAGCCTAATCCTTATCATTCTTGAACAGTTGCAGTAAAGCTCTTCACCAAATCCACCCCCGCCCAAATTGGGATATACAGTTTTTGAAGGCATGAGCCTGCTGTGTTCCCATTTGCCTGGCAAAGCTATAAAGCTATTCTTTTCACCTTCACCCAAAAACTGCCTGAGATTCAGAGATCCCATTGTGGCTCAGAGGTAATGAACCCAGCTAGTATCCATGAGGATGCAGGTTCCATCCCTGACCTCGCTCAGTGGGTTAAGATCCAGCATTGCCATGAGCTGTGCTGTAGGTCATAGATATGACTCAGATCCCCACATTGCTGTGGACGTGGCATAGGCCAGCAGCTGCTGCTGTGATTTGACCCTAAGCCTGGGAACTTCCGTATGCCTCGGGTGCAGCTCTACCAAAAAAAAAAAAAAAAAAAAGCTGCCTGAGATTCATTTGGCTTTGTCTGAGATTCAGTGTTGCTGAAACTCGGCCTCTGTCCATCAGTACCGAATAGAAATGCAGAGACAGAGTTTTGGGAGAAGGAGGAAAAAAAATAGCTTTATTGCTTTGCCAGGCAAAGGGGCCACAGCAGGCTAATACACTAAAGACTGTGCCCTCTCTTGAGGGAGAATAGGAGGTGGTTTTATATTTTGGAAGTAGAAAATAGGGTCACAGATAAGGATTAGGATAGATGCAAGCTTTCATTCTCTTCTTCAGAGTGGGTGTTTAGCGGCCCGAGTACTGGTTCTGGTGGTGCTCCTCTCTCTTTTTCATTTGTTGGGGGTTTTGATTCTGCAGAAGAACTCAAGATATTGTAATTTATATTCCTTGAAGAGGAACCAGGACCCTGCCTCAGGGCTGTACTGTTGTTACTTGAATACTTATCCCTTGTCTCTGCATCCTCTCCCTTCCCCAGTTAGCAACTGTTGGGACCTGCCCTTAGGAACACATGGAAGATCGTGGAGGCTGAAGCTTATTCCCTAAAAACAAGAAATGGGGGGCCCAGGAAAGCTTGTGCCCAGAAGCCCGACAAGGCTCTGCTTGGTTTTAGCAACAATAGTAGCTTTATTCAAAATCATCATAGGAAAAAAAAAAAGCATATGGCCCAAGTATCCATCAATTGATGGATAAATGATGGTACAGCCATACAGTGGACAAATCTCAAAAAGTGTTGCTCTGAGCAAAAGAAACCCAACTCAAAAGACTATATACTGGGAGTTCCCATCATGGCACAGCGGTAATGAACCCAACTAGTATCCATGAGGATGCAGGTTCAATCCCTGGCATGACTCAATGGGTTAAGGATCCAGCATTGCCGTGAACTGTAGTGTAGGTCGAGGATGCTGCTCAGATCCCATGTTGCTGTGGCTGTCCTTCCTTCCTTCCTTCCTTCCCTCCCTCCCTCCATCCTCCCTTCCCTTCCCTTCTCTTCCCCTTCCTTCCTTCCTTCCTTCCTTCCTTCCTTCCTTCCTTCTTTCTCTGTGCCCACGCCATACAAAAGTTCCAGGGCAGGGGTCAAACCTTTGCCACAGCAGTGACAATGCCAGATCCTGAAACACTGGTCAACCAGGAATTCCAATCTTATTCTCTTGAGATTTCATATGCAAGCACAGGAAACATGCACCCAGATGACACAGTTTAGGAGAGTGTGTCAAATGAGAAACAGGTGTTGTGGTGGGGCACGAAGGAACAATAACCGTAGTACTAGGATTAGTAAAAGCAGTAATGCTGAGAAGACATTATAAATGATAGGCAAAAGAGTCCTATGTTAGTATGATAGTCTCTTATATGTTCAAAGAAATGTAGTATTTATTTTTTTAATTGGTGCATAGTTTATTTACAATGTTGTATTATTTTCTGCTGTAGAATAGAATTATCCAGTTATATATGTACAGTTATTTTTTATTATCAAAATTTAAAAAGCAATATGAGGGGAACTTTTAAAAAGGAAAATGATCATTGGTAATCTCACCATCCTAAAAGCTATTTTCGTTTATCTGCCTTGAAATGTCGTCCTTGAAATACAGTCTTTTTTAAAAAAATTTAATTTCATTGGAGTATAGTTGATTTTACAATGTTCCATTAGTTTCAGGTGTACAGCAAAGTGACTCAGTCATGCATATAAATATATCCATTCTTTTGGCCATATTGGTTATTACAAACTAGTAGGTTTTCCTGTGCTATGCAATATGTTCTTGTTAGTACAGTCCTTAACTATTTGCATAGTTTATGTAGCTGTTGTTGTAGCATTGACTAATGTTTTGTATTCAGCATTAATCTAATATAGTATTTTTTTTTGTAATTCTAAGCAGTTTTCAGAACTTAAATTTTATAGTTAAATACTGGTACATTTGATCAAAGAAATTTATTTGCAATTAGACTTTATAGTGAACATGAATTGCATAGCTTTTTCTCCTTTGAAACTATATTCCAATAAAAATGAGGAATATGGATACTGAAGAATGGTGGTGATTTAGAAAGCAGCAGCTAAATTTAATTGAGCACTTACTAAGTGTGAGACACTGTTCTGAGCTATACGCTGTACAGATGCTATAGACGCTGTCTACAGAAAGGTGTCTTACAGACAGAAAAGCTATACTTTTTAAAAAAAATTTATTATAGTTGATATACAACATTCTGTCAATTTCTGCTGTAGATCAAAGTATGCAGTTATATATACATTCTTTTTCTCACATCATCTTCCATCATGTTCCATCACAAATGATTATCCCTCTGCTATACAGCAAGATCTCATTGCTTATCCACTCCAAATGCAGTAATTTTCAACTACTAACCCCAAACTCCCAGTCCATCCCACTCCCTCCCCCTCCCCTTGGCAACCACAAGTCTTTTCTCCATGTCCATGAGTTTGTTTCTTTTCCATAGATAGGTTCATTTGTGCCATATATTAGAGTCCAGATATGTGCTATCCTATGGTATTTGTCTTTCTCCTTCTGACTTACTTCGCTTAGTATAAGCATCTCTAGTTCCATCCATGTTGCAGCAAATGGCATTATTTTGTTCTTTTTTTTATGGCTGAGTAGTCTTCCATTGTGTATATATACCACGTTTTCTTAATCCATTCATCTGTCGATGGACATCTAGGTTGTTTCTGCATCTTGGCTATTGTGAACAGTGCTACAATGAACATAGGGGTGCATGTGTCTTCCTGAAAGTTTTGTCTGGATATATGCCCAGAGGTGGCATTGCTGGATATATGATAGTTCTATATTTAGTTTTCAAAGTTACCTCCATACTGTTTTCCATGGTAGTTGTTCCAATTTAAATTCCCACCAGCATTGTAGGAGGGTTCCCTTTTCTCCACACCCTCTCCAGCATTTGTTATTTGTAGACATATTGATGATGGCCATTCTGACCACTATGAAGTGGTACCTCATTGTAGTTTTGATTTGCATTTCTCTAATAATTAATGATGTTGAGCATTTTTTCATGTGGCTGTTGGCCATCAGTATGTCTTCTTTGGATAAATGTCTATTCAGGTCTTCTGCCCATTTTTCAATTGGGTTGTTTGGTTTTTTGCTCTTGAGTTCCATGAGTTGTTTTATATTTTGGAGATTAAGCCCTTGTCAGTTGCATAATTTGCAGCTATTTTCTCCCATTCTGTAGGTTGTGTTTTTGTTTTTGTTTTTGTTTTTGTTTATTTATGGCTTCCTTTGCTGTGCAAAAGGTTGTCAGTTTGATTACATTTATTTTTTTAATTTCCTATAGATTTATTTTTTTAATTTCCATTGCCTTAGGAGACTAACCTAAGAAAACATTTATATGATGATTTCAGAGAATGTTTTGCCTATGTTCTCTTCTAGGAGTTGTATGGTGTCTTGTCTTATGTTTAAGTCTTTAAGCCATTTTTCTTTTATTTTTGTGCACGGTGTGAGGGTGTGTTCTAGTTTCACTGAATTTCATGCAGCTGTCCAGTTTTCTCAGCACCACTTGCTAAAGAGACTGTCTTTTGCCCACTTTATATTCTTGCCTCCTTCGTGGAAGGTTAATTGACCATGATTATCTGAGTTTATTTCTGGGTTCTCTCTTCTGTTCCATTGGTCAGTATGTCTGTTTTGGTACCAGTACCCCATTGTCTTGATTGCAATAGCTTTGGAATATTGCCTAAAGTCTGGTAGAGTTATGCCTCCTACTTTTTTTTTTCTTCAAGATTTCTTTGGCAATTCTGGTTTTTTTATGGTTGTATGTAAATTTTTGGATTGTTCTAGTTCTGTGAAAAATGTCATGGGTAATTTGATAGGGATCGCATCGAATCTGTAGATTGCTTTGGATAGTTCAGCCATTTTAACAATGTTAATTCTTCTAACCCAGGAGCATGGGATATCTTTCCATTTCTTTGAATTCTCTTTAATTTATTTGATTAATGTTTTATAGTTCTCACCATACAAGTTTTTTGGTTTTTGTTGTTGTTGTTGTTGTTGTTGCTTTTTAGGGCTGCGCCCACAGCATGTGGAGGTTCCCAGGCAAGGGGTCAGATTGGAGCTACAGCTGCCAGCCTACACCACAGCCACAGCAAAGCAGGATCCAAGCCACATCTGTGAACTACGCCACAGCTCACAGTAACACTGGATCCTTAACCCACTTATCAAGGCCAGGAATCAAACCCTCAACATCACAGTTACTAGTTGGATTCATTTCCACTGCACCACAATAGAAGCTCCTCAGCATATAAGCCTTTCACCTCCTTGGTCAGATTTATTCCTAGGTATTTAATTTTGGGGGGTGCGATTTTAAAAGGTATTGTGTTTTTATATTCCTTTTCTGATATGACATTGTTAGTATACAAAAATGCAAATGATTTCTGAATGTTAATCGTGTATCCTTTTACTTTGCTGAATTCATTGATCAGTTCTAGTAGTTTTTGTTTGGAGTCCTTAGGGTTTTCTCTACATAGTAACATTATTTGCATAGAGCGACAATTTTACTCTTCTCTTCCAATTTGGATACCTTTTATTTATTTTGCTTTTCTGATTGCTGTGGCTAGGACTTCCCATACCATGTTGAATAAAAGTGGTGAGAGTGGGCGTCTTTGTCTTGTTCTGGATGTTAGTGGGAAGGCTTTCAGCTTTTCTCCATTGAGTATTATATTGGCTGTGTGTTTATCATAAATGACTTTTACTATATGAAGATATTTTCCCTCTGTACCCACTTTGGTAAGAGTTTTTATTATGAATGCATGTTGGATTTTGTCAAATGCTTTTTCTGCATCTATTGAAATGATCATGTGGTTTTTGACTTTTGTTAATGTGGTATATGGCATCGATTGATTTGCATATGCTGAACCATCCTTGGAATGAATCCCACTTGGTCATGGTGTATGATCTTTTTTATATGTTGGATTTGGTTGACTAAAACTTTGTTGAGAATTTTTGCATCTGTATTCATCAAAGATACTGGCCTCTAATTTTCTTTTCTGGTAGTATCTCTCTCTGATTTTGGTATTAGGGTGATGGTGGCTTCTAGAATGATGTCTTTGGGAGTATTCCTTCTTCTTCAGCCTTTTGGAGAAGTTTAAGAAGGATGGGTATAAGTTCTTCTTTGTATGTTTGGTAGAATTCACCTGTGAAGTCATCTGGTCCTGGACTTTTGTTTGTAGGGAGTGTTTTTATTACATATTCTATTTCATTTCTAGTGATCCATCTGTTCAATTGATCTATTCTTGATTCAGTTTTGGTGGGCTGTATGTCTCTAGAAAGTTGTCCTTTTCTTCTAGGTTGTCAAATTTGTTGGCATGTAATTGTTCATAGTATTCTCTTATTATTTTTATTTTTGGATTTCTGCAGTATCTGTTGAGATTTCTCCTTTTTCATTTCTTATTTTGTTTGTTTGGGTTCTTTCTCTCCTCTTCTTGGTGAGTATGGTCAGAGGTTTGTCCATTTTGTTTACTCTTTCAAAGAACCAGCTCTTGATTTCATTGATTTTTTTCTATTGTTTCTTTAATTTCTGGTTTACTGATTTCCTCACTGATCTTTATGATTTCTTTCCTTCTGTTTACTTTAGGTTTTGTTTATTCTTTTTCAATTCTTTTAGGTGGTAGGTTAAGTTGTTGATTTGAAGTTTTTCTTCTTTTCTGAGGAAGGCCTGTATTGCTATTAACTACTCTCTTAAGAACTGCATTTGCAGCATTCCCTGGATTTTGAATGGTTGTGTTTTCATTATCATTTGTCTCAAGGTATTTTTTAATTTCCCTTTTGATTTCCTCATTGACTTATTGGTTTTTTAGCAGCGTGTTGTTTAGTTTCCATATAGTCAGTTTTTTCTCATTTATTTCCCTGTTGTTGATTTCTATTTTCATGCCATTGTGGTCAGAGAAAATGCTTGAAATAATTTCTGTGCTCTCAAATGTGTTGAGGTTAGTGTTGTGCCCCAGTGTGTGGTCAATCCTAGTGCATGTTTGAGGTACACTTGAAAAGAATATATATTCTGATTTTTTTGGAAGTAATGTCTTGAAAATTTCAATTAAGTCTAACTTTTCTACTGAGTAATTTAGTATCTCTGTTGCCCTATAAATTTTCTGTCTAGAGGATCTATCCATTGATGTGAGTTGGGTTTTGAAATCTCCTACTATGATTGTATTCCCATAAATTTCTCCTCGTATTTCTAGTATTTGTTGTATGTATTTGGGTGCTCCTATATTAGGGAATATATATTGATGATTGTAATATCCTCTTCTTGAATGGATTTTTATCATTATAGTGTCCTTCTTTGTCTGTCTTTATGGCTTTTGTTTTAAAGTCTATTTTGTCTGGAGTTCCCGTCGTGGCTCAGTGGTTAACGAATCCGACTAGGAACGATGAGGTTGCGGGTT
>PVHT020003426.1:1946151-1962331 GCA_004024745.2 Catagonus wagneri | reverse complement strand
ACCTTAAATGTTTATGGATTGAATGCCCCAACCAAAAGACATAGACTAGCTGAATGGATACAAAAACAAGAAAACAACCAATGGATCACTGAAGAAATCAAAGAGGAAATTAAAAAATACCTAGAAGCAAATGACAACAAAGACACAACACTCCAAAACCTCTGGGATGCAGCAAAAGCAGTTCTAAGAGGAAAGTATACAGCAATACAAGCCTACCTCAGGACACAAGAAAAAGCTCAAATGAACAACCTAACTTTACATCTAAAGCAGCTAGAGAGGGAAGAAGCCAGGTCATGGAAACAACCTAAATACACATCAACAGAGGAGTGGATAGGGAAGATATGGTACATACACACAATGGAATGTTACTCAGCCATTAAAAGGAACGGAATAACAACATTTATAGCAACACGGATGAACCTAGAAATTATCATACGAAGTGAAACCAGTCAGACAATTAGACAGCAAAACCCAATGCTACCGCTTACATGTGGAAACTAAAGAGACACAGTAAACTTCTTTGAAGAACAGACAATGACTCACAGATTTTGGAAAACCTTGGTTTTTCAAATAAGACAATCTGGGGGGTGGGGGGATGCACTGTGGGTTTGGGACACAAAATCTATCGAATTGACTTATGATCTTTGTACACCTATAACTGAAATAAAATTCATTGTTAATAAGAAAAAAAATTAATGCAGAAAAAAAAATTAATGCAAAAAAAAAAAAAATCAGTTGGACCTATTCGTGTGGTTCTGTTTCTGGTATCAGCAATTCTGTGCAATCGATCTATGCATCTGAGTTTCTGTCAATAACTATCAGTTTTTATTATTGCACATTTATAATTAGAAATAATATTGGGTAGAGTGATTCTTCTGACTTTATTCTTCTCTTTCTAAACAGCATTAGGTATTGTAGGGTGTCGATTTTTCTGTATGAATATTAGAATGAGCTTGTCAAAGTCTAGGAAAAAAACGTGGCTGAGATTGCGATAGAAATTTAATTAAACCCATAGATGAGTTTGGGATAATTGACATCTTTACTATGTTGATCTGACAATTTTTGTTTGTTTGCTTGTTTGTTTATGACTGTACCTGTGGCTTATGGAAATTCCTGGGGATAGGGGTCAAACCAGAGCTGCAGCTGAGGCCTATACCACAGCCATAGCAACAATGGATCTGAGCCACATCTGCAACCTGCTCAACAGCTTGCGGCAAACGCGAAATACTTAACCCACTGAGCAAGGCCAGTGGTCAAACCTGCACCCTCACAGACACTGTGTTTTGTCCTTAACCCACTGAGTCACAACGGGAACTCCTGATCTTGAAATTTGTGATCATAATATGCCTCTGCATTTATCTTGGCAACTTTTAATTTCATTAGCATTTGGTAATTTTCATCATATAGAATCTGTACGTATTTTGTTATGCTTGTATATAAGCGATTTTCTTCAAAATGTTTATAAAGTGTATGATATTTTAATTTCATTTTCCACACGTTTATTGCTAGTGTATAGAAATGCAATTGATTTTTGTATGTGAACTTTGTATCCTGGGACCTTGTCCAACTTACCTTGCTAAATTTAGGGGAGTTTTTTAATCATTGTTTTGGCGGTGTTCTATGAAGTCAACAATGTCATTTGCAAACAGAAAAAAAAAAAAAAAACAGAAACAAGGGAGTTCCCGTCATGGCACAGCAGAAACGAATCTGACTAGTATCCATGAGGATGCGGGTTCAATCCCTGGCTTCGCTCAGTGGGTCAGGGATCCAGCTTTGCCATGAGCTCTGGTGTAGGTCACAGATGTGGCTCGGAGCAAAAAAAGAAAGAAAAAAAAAGAGAGAGAGATAGAAAGAAAAAAAGGAAAAAAAAGAGAGAAACAAGTTTCAAGAGATTTCATTTCAGTGTGTGTCCTCTGTACCTGCAAGTCACATAAAGAACTGAAGTGAAAACTTTTTTAAGAAGAGGCATTCTTATAAGCTCAACTTTAAGGAACTCCTCATTTTCAGAATGGTCCTTAAACAAAAACAATCAGTTCGAGGCAATTTCTAAGATTCCCTGAGACTGCCATCTGTTTCTTCATTTGCTGTTGTCTGTTTCCTAGTCTTAGTGAAGGCATATGGCAAGGGAAGGGATAAGGGATAGGGTGGGGGGGCCTACAAATGTAATCGTCAAGTTAGAATTTTAAAGAAAATTTGCTGATTCTGAGTCCAGGCCTCTATCTACTGTACTGTGTGAACCTGAAGACTATAAATTCCAATAACCCTGGTCAGTATTCAGATTCCTTAAAGTATCCTTCCTATCCCCTGGCATGGAGTTTATGTATGTATTCCGATTGCCTTTTTTTAAGGCCATTTTTCAAAAAGATAGATGGTAACATGTAAGACATGTCATTTTCAGATATTTGTACTTAAACATCCATTTAAACAATTCAGTGAATTGCTAAAATTCAATGAAGTGATAAGCCCAGCTTCATACAAAATGCTAAATGAGGTGAAATGGGTCTTTGGTACTTCATAAATTACTGAGAAGGAAACTGAAGTTCTAGGGGACATAGATAACTTGTTCAGGGTCACAGAGACTAGCAGAGTAAGGATTAAAATGCCTCTGCTAATCCGAATCCAGTCCTAGTTTTCCATTTTAGCATAAGGTTTAGGTGTTAAGCCATTCTATGAAGAATATTGTCCCCCCCCCCCACCGCAAACTGCATTCTAATGTGAATCAGTGTCATAAGCTAGTAAAGGAAATACTAATATTGCAATTTCAGGCAACAGTCATTTTATTGATTCAAATTCACCCCTATACTCTCTTATATCCCAAACTACACATAAGGCATATTAGATACAGTTTTTGTAAATAGTGTCTGAGTGCCTGCAGATGGAATAGCTATATATTACACACACACACACACACACACACATATACATATGTAAAGTTCATCATATCAATGGGTAATCTGCTTAAGAGATAGTAGTCTAGAATTTTAGAGATTAAAGATTACTTAAAGATGATAATTCCTACTAACCTTCTGTCATTTCATCTCTCCCCATTCCATAAATATGTGAAGCTAGAAAGCTTTCTTTTTTGTATAACGTTCCTTTTTCTTTTTCTTTTTTAGGGCGATGCCTGCGGCATATGCGTGTTCCCAGTCTAGGGGTTGAACTGGAGCTGCAGCTGCTGGCCTACACCACGGCCACAGCAATGCTGGATCCAGTCCACGTCTGTGACCTAAACCACAGCTCACGGCAACGCTGGATCCTTGACCCACTGAGGGAGGCCAGGGATCAAAGCTGAGTCCTCATGGATTCTAGTCTGGTTTGTTACCACTACTCCACCGTAGGAACTCCTGTATAATGTTCTTTTAAGTATAAATTGGTGCTTTAGCACTTATATCAGAAGAAAAATGCTTGAGTATTCCTTTAAGTATTTTAAGGGAATTGTGCAAATAAAAAATGTTACAGTGTTAATATTTTCTCCTCAGTTACAGTGAAATTCACTTTAAAAACTGAGATAGTGCATTTTACTTATTTACAGGGTTTCCAGCGTTTCATAAATTACCTAGATTCTCTTAGTTGAGGCAGTTACTTTTAGGAGGCAAAGTATTTTGGAAAATAGGTTTGTAGAACATTTAGCCCATTGCAATAGTGAATTAGATAATACAACCCTTTACTTTTCACATTTGTATGGAATAAAAACGCATTTGCCTTTCATAGAGCTATATTTATTAGTGCATAATTTTTTTAAGTGGAATGAAATTCTCAGTTGACCCAACAATTGTTTGCATATTTTGCAATGCACTTGTTTTCTTGAAACAAGTAAATTTGTACTTTGAGTCTTAAGGTGCAGAATAAATTGTTAATGCTTTGCTGAATGACAGTGCTGTTATCTGATTTTGTGTTACTATGGATGCAGAAACTGTAATTGGCTACAGGACAGTTCCCCATATTTATCAATTCTCATTTTTATTTCTCCAGCCCAGAAAGAACCTAAAAAGCATTATCACAGGTAAAAATCATCATCATCAATCAATCAGACTCCGTTTTTAAATTGGAGGTTATTACTTATTTGTATGTTTCTGACTATAGATGGTCATACTGCCACTAATAGTTCATATCTTAAAAGATAAAAGGAAGTGTAAAATATACGCTCTTCAAAATTAATCTTATTTTTATTTTAAAAATTTTATTGGAGTGTAGTTGATTTACAGTGTTGTGTTTTAGGTGTTCAGCAAAGTGAATCAGTTTTGATCTATCCATCTATCTATATATATATCCATTCTTTTTCAGTTTCTTTTGCTGTATAGGTTATTACAGAATACTGAGTAGATTTTCCTGTGCTATACAGTAGATCCTTGTTACTTACCTATTTTATATATAGTAGTGTGTCTATGTTAATCCCCAACTCCTAATTTATCCCTCCCTACCTCATTTCTCCTTTGGTGACCATAAAATTGATTTCAAAATCTGTGAGTCTATTTCTGTTTTGTAAATAAGTTATTTTTTTATCGTTTTTAACAAGATTCCATATGTAAGTGATACCAAATGCTGTTTGTCTTTCTCTGTCTGACTTACTTTGCTTAGTATGATAATCTCTGTGTCCATCCATGTTGCTGCAGATGGCATTATTTTGTTCTCTTTTATGGCTGAGTAGTATTCCATTATATGTATGTACACCTTCTTTATTCTTCTGTAGATGGACATTTAAGTTGCTTCCTTGTCTTGGCTATCGTAAATAGTGCTGCAGTGAACACTGGGGAGCATGTATCTTTGTGAATTATGGTTTTCTCTAGATATGTACCCAGGAGTGGGATTGCTGAGTCATATGGTAGTTCTATATTTAGTTTTTTACGGGACTTGCCTACTCTTCTCCACAGTGGCTATACCAATACTGAAGGAGGGTTCCCTTTTTTCCACACCCTCTCCAGCATTTATCGTCTGTAGACTTTTTGGTGATGGCCATTCTAACTGGTGTGAGATGATACCTTGTTGTAGTTTTTTTGTTTTTTTTCATCTTTTTTAGGGCTGCTCCTGTGGCGTACGGAGGTTCACAGGCTAGGGGTTGAATTGGAGCTGTAGCCGCCGGCCTATGCCACAGCCACAGCAACTTCAGATCCAAACCGCATCTGCAACCTACACCACAGCTCACAGCAATGCTGTAACCCACTAAGCGAGGCCAGGGATTGAACCTGTGTCCTCATAGATGCTAGTCAGATTTGTTTTTGCTGAACTCTCCCCTTATTCTAGTTTTGATTTGTATCTCTATAATAATTACTAATGCTGAACATCTTTTCATGGGCTTTTTGGCCATCTGTCTTCTTTGAAAAAAATGTCTATTTAGACCTTCTGCCAATTTTTTGATTGCATTATTTTTTGTTTGGGGACTTTTTTTAACCACACCCATGGCATGTGCAGGTTCTTAGGCCAGGGACTGAAACTTTTCCACAGCAGTGACCTGAGCTGCTGTGGTGACAATGCCAGATCCTTAACCTGATGCACCACAAGGGAACTCCTGGGTTGTCTGTTTTTTTTATATAGAGCTGTATGAGATCTTTGTATATTTTGGAGATTAAACCCTTGTCGGTGGCTTCATTTGCAAAGATTTTCTCCCATTCTGTGGGTTTTTGGGTTTTTTTAATGGTTTCCTTTGCTGTATACAAACTTTTAAATTTAATAGGTTCCATTTGTTTATTTTTGTTTTTATTTTCACTACTCTAGGAGGTGTATCCAAAAAGATATTTCTGAGATTTATGTCAAAAAATTAGTCTTATTTCAGTAAGAAACCAAGCATAGTAATACTGTTGTGAGAGCATTAGTTAATAAATGAAGTGATTATTTTTGCAACAACCCTATTCAGGGTAGATGGATATGTTTATCATCTTCTTTCCAAATGACAACTATGATCTCCAGTCTATCTGTTGCTATGATTTTGCCAAACCTTTATGCTTTTATTTTATAAAATATTTACCCTCAGATAATTTTGAACTCACATTTGTCTTTTATGACACTGAATTAACATCTGCACAGAGAACTTGAATATGAACTCTAAACTTTGTTCGCACATGTTTTTTTCCATTTTTTAAAGTTTTATTGAAATACAGTTGATTTACAAGGTTGTGTTAATTTCCACTGTACAACAAAAGTGATTCAATATACCCATATGCATTTTTTTTCAGATTATTTTCCCTTATAGGTTATCACAGAATATTGGGTAGAGTTCCCTGTGCTATACAACAGGTCACCACTGACCCACACTGTAAGTTTTGATAAGTAAACTAAGGTAGTGGTGGTTTTCTAACTTTCCTAACTTCTACTAGATGAAATGCACATCCCATTTTGTCCCCAACAAACAATGACCATGTCCAGATCTGAACACTTATTCTCATGTGATTTTTACCTATAACCTAGCTATTTCCCTAAATAAGTTGAATCATTAAAATCTTATAGACCAAAATTCTCCAGTAAATAAGCCTGGGTTTCCTATTAAATGACCATTGTCTAACTGTGCATGTGGAAATATTTCTCAGGAATGTGTGCTGCTGCTTCCCCATACCTATGCTGTGGGATGTGGAAGCATCATGTAACAGTGAGGTGTAATATATGTATGTGGTCCAATCTGGATTTTCTAAAGTAGGGAAGCACAAATTCTCTCTGGAACAATTCCTTTCACTGGTTCACTGTAGAAAAGAAACTTGTCCCCGTGCCAAAAACAAAACTGCTGCTGGGTTTAGTTTTGAATTTTATAAAGTGAATAAGTGAAAAATATATACACATTCATTTCAGACTGAAGTTATGAATAATTAAATGAATATATAATTGTATCCAGTTCTACCCTCAAGCCCAACCCAGCAAAGGCAACATCAGCCCATGTAAAAAGGATACTTCATATTTTTTTCAAAAATTATGAGTGAGTGCCAAACATCACTGAATTTATATGCTTATAAGCAAGAATAACAACCTGTCTATAAAATTATACGCTGGCGAGTACAGCAGCCTTCAAGAGTTTTGTTTAATGTACATTATGCCTTCTAAAATTTGAATTTACACATGCGTTTTCTTCGCGTTGTCTCAAATGTCTTTTTTATCACCTTCTCATCAACCTCTGGTCTGAGGCTGGGGTGGAGGTGAGAAGCAGATACGGCATTAAGTTGCTGTTAACTGAGTGCTTTTGTTTTGATGTATGCAGTATGACAAAGTAACATGGATAATCTTTTTTTTTTTTTGAGGCCCCACCCAGGGCGTATGGAAGTTCCAAAGCCAGAGATAACGAGCCCAAGCTGCAGCTATGACCTATGCCACAGCCGTGGCAACACTGGATCTTTAATCCGCTGGGCCACAGCAGGAATTCCCAACATGAATAATCTTCACACACATACTAAAGCATATATTCAAACGAATGTTTTCCTTCTCCAAGCTGTTCTCTTAGGACTTATCCTAATGAGGCTGCCACCGTGCAGGTCATGTTTCAATCTCTTCCTTTGGAGCATAATTATAAAGTGGTTGCTTTTCCACATTGCTCATTTTATTGGCTTGAATAAATATTGCTTTTTGAATATATATATTTATATTTACATATGTAACTGAATCACTATGCTGTATACCTAAAACTAACACACATTGTAAATAACTGTATTTCAATAAAAATTTAAAAAATAAAAAGTTAAAAAATATATTGCTTTTGGTGGGGGCGGAGGGGAGGGGCGGTGGATTGAACCTGTGCTACAGCAGTGATCCAAGCCACAGCAGTGACAACGCCAGATAGTTAACATGCTAGGCCACCAGGGAACTCCTATAGGTGAGCATTCACTTGATTGAGTCCTAGCCAATTTCAATAATTACATGATTATTCAAAAAATGATGTTAGGTGAAATATTTTTTCAGATTCCCTACTCATATTATAAGCATAAATAAAAATTTCCATTTGATTTTAATTTTCATATTTTTTAAGAGATGAACTCAAAGCAACTGTAACTACTTATATAATTTTAGGGTGGGTGATAACGCCAAAACCAAAAGCTACAAAAGAAAAAGTTGATGGTGACTCTGAGCTGATGTATCACTTCCCAAATGCAACCTTTTGCTTAAGGTCTGGAAGTCAACAATTTTTTCCTTTGTGGACTTAAGAAAACTCACAATGGGGGTCCTACCATGGTGCAGTGGGTTAAGAATCCAACTGCAGAAGTTCCATTTGTGGCTCAGTGGGTTAAGAACCCAACACAGTGTCCATGAGGTGTGATCCCTGGCCTCACTCAGTGAGTTAAGAATCTGATGTTGCCACAAGCTGTGGTGTAGATTGCATATGTTGCTCAGATCCGGTGTTGCTGTGGCTGCAGTGTAGGCCAGCAGCTGCAGCTCCGATTCCACCCCTAGCCTGGAAATTTCCATATGCTGCAGGTGCAGCCATAAAAAGAAAACAAAAGGGGCAGAAATTACAGTGGCTAAGGTCACTGCAGAGGTGCAAGTTTGATCCCAGCCCAGCACAGTGAGTTAAATTATCCAGCACTGCCGCAACTGTGGCTCAGATTCAGTCCCTGGCCTGGGAATTTCCACATGCCATGGGTATGGCCATAAAGTTTAAATGAACAAAGGAAGGAAGAAAGGAAGGAAGAAAAGGAAGGAAGGGAGGGAGGGAGGAAGGGAGGAAGAAAGGAATGAATGAATCGCAATTTCAAAGTTGCAAGCAGTGTTTATTCAGTGATTTCCTGAGGACTGTATCCCAGAAGACAGCTTTTCAGATAGCTCTGAGGAACTGTTCCAAAGAGGTAAAGGGAGAGGTCAGTGTATATGTGACTTGAGCAAAGGGGGTTTGTGCAACCAACCATCTCTGGAGAAAGTTGCTGCCAGTCATGAGGAACATACATCTTAGTAAATGGTTTAAGTGCTTTTCTAAGTACAGGAAGATGCAAGAATCCAGGTTCATAAAAAATTCTCCTGAAATTACCTGTCTAAAGGACAGTTCTGCCAGTTTTCCCAGAGCACAGGGTGCCTCATTCCGATCGCCACTCTGAACTCCTTTCAGGATCTGTTAAAGGTCAGCAGCTGCAGTGGCTAATGACTACAACCCTTGTAGAGACAGGTGGTAACATTCTTTAGTTGGCACCTCTGAATTATTATTTTTTCTATTTTTTTACTATAGTTGACTAAGAATATTTCGTCAATTACTGATGTACAGCAAAGTGACCCAGTTATACATATATATACATTCATTTTCTCACATTACCCTCCATTATGTTCCATTACAAATGATTAGTTATAGCTCCCTCTGCTATACAGCAGGATCTCATTGCTTATCCACTCCAAGTGCAATAGTTTGTACCTACTAGCCCAAACTCCCAGTCCATCCTACTGCCTCCCCCTTGGCAACCACAAGTCTGTTCTCCAAGTACATGTTTGTTCCTTTTCTATAAATAGGTTCATTTGTGCCATATATTATGTTCCAGATATGCGATATCCTATGGTATTTGTCTTTCTCCTTCTGACTTACTTCGCTTAGTATGAGAATCTCTAGTTCCATCCATGTTGCTGGAAATGGCATTTTGTTCTTTATTATAGCTGAAAAGTATTCCATTGTGTATATATATACCATATCTTCTTAATTCATTCCTCTGTTGATGGACATTTAGGTTGTTTCCATGTCTTGGCTATTGGGAATAGTGCTGCAGTGAACTTAGGGATGCACGTATCTTTCTGAATGAAAGTTTGTCTGTATATGTGCCTAGGAATGGGATTGCTGGATCATATGATAGTTCTATATTTAGTTTTCAGAGTTACCTCCATACTGCTTTCCATAGTGGTTTTACCAATTTACATTCCCACCAGCATTGTAGAAGGGTTGCCTTTTCTCCAAACCCTCTCCAGCATTTGTTATTTGTAGACTTATTAATGATAGCCATTCTGACTGATGTGAGGTGCTACCTCATTGTAGCTTTGATTTGCATTTCTCTAATAATGAGTGATGTTGAGCATTTGTTCATGTGGCTGTTGGCCGTCTGTATTGTCTTCTTTGGAGAAATGTCTATTCAGATCTTCTGCCCATTTTTTCAATAGGGTTGTTTGGTTTTTTTTGCTGTTGAGTTGCATGAGTTGTTTGTATATTTTGGAGATTAAGCCCTTATCCGTTGCATCATTTGCAACTATTTTCTCCCATTCCTTAGTATGTCTTTTTGGTTTTTGTATTGTTTCCTTTGCTGTGCAAAAGCTTGTCTGTTTGGTTAAATCCCATTGGTTTGTTTTTGTTGTTATTCTATTGCCTTGGGACACTGACCTAAGAAAACATTTGTATGGTTAATGTCAGAGAATGTTTTGCCTGTGTTCTCTTCTAGGAGTTGTATGGTGTCTTAGCTTATGTTTAAGTGTTTAAGCCATTTTGCATTTATTTTTGTGCATGGCATGAGAGTGTGTTCCAGTTTCATTGATTTACATGTGGCTGTCCAGTTTTCCCAGTACCACTTGTTGAAACTTTTTCCCACTTTATATTCTTGCCTCCTTTGTCAAACATTAATTGACCATAGGTGTCTGGGTTTTCTATTCTGTTCTATTGGTTCATATGTCTGTTTTGGTACCAGTCCTACACTGTCTTGATGACAGTAGCTTTGTAATATTTTCTGAAGTCTGGTAGAGTTATGCCTCCTGCTTGTTTTTTTTTTTAATCAGGATTTTTTGGCAATTCTGGGTCTTTTATGGTTGCATATAAATTTTTGGATTGTTTGTTCTAGTTCTGTGAAAAATGTCATGGGTAATTTGATAGGGATTGCATTAAATGAATTATTTCTAAGAGTGTAAAATATCTGCCTACTCAAGAAACCACATAGAAAAAACAAGTGATTGTAACAATACACTAAATATTGTCCAAAGTTTGGAAACACAGGGAAAACAATGTTTTAGTTGTACTTTTTTCAGATTAATGATTAGACTCCTTGCTTCAAAATATTTCACCTAAAGTTGGAGGAAAATGTATTGAGTGTATTATTTGAAAATGTAACTAGTGTATTGTTTGAATATAAGTTGGTCCTATGTCTCTCACCTTTTGGATATTCTATGCAGTGTTGTCTTCAACTGTTAAAAAAATTGAGCAACAGAGTTCCTGTTGTGGCTCAGCAGGTTAAGAATCTGACTGGTGTCCGTGAAGATGTGGGTTCAATCCTTGGCTTCTCTCAGTGGATTAAGGATCTGGCATTTCCGTGAGCTGTAGTGTAGGTTGCAGAAGCAGCTCAGATCTCGCATTCCTGTGACTGTGGCGTAAGTCAGCAGCTGTAGCACCGATTCAACCCCTTGCCTGGGAATTTCCCTATGCTGAAGGTGTGGCCCTAAAAAGACACACACACACAAATAAAGAAAAAAAAAGGAAAGAAAAACTGAACAACCTAAATGTTCAATAAGGAATTGTTAGTACGTAAGTTATCCACAGTAAAAATAGTGGTGTTATTGACCTGAAAAGGAACTCGGGATGTGTGTGTGTGTGTGTATTTCCATATGTATATAATATATATATATATGTATATATATATGTGTGTGTATATATATGTGTATGTGTATATATATATGTATATAATATATATATGTATGTATATATATATATATATATTTCCCTCTCCTTCTTCCCTTCTTTCTTCCTTCCTTGCTTCCTTTTCTTTTTAAGGCTGCGCCCATGGCATATGGAAGTTCACGGGCTAGAGGTCAAATTGGAGTTGCAGCTGCCGGCCTACACCACAGCCACAGCAACACAGGATCCAGCTGGATTTGCGACTTACACCATAGCTTGCAGCAACACCGGATCCTTAATCCACTGAGCAAGGCTAGGGATCAAACCTGTGTCCTCATGGATACTAGGAGGGTTCTTAACACTCTGAGCAACAATGAGAGCTCCCAGTATGTCTTACGTTTATAGTTATATGTATACAGAAATATGAAAGGCTATACGTAAATGTGTTAATGGAGACTTTCCTTTTTGCCTTAGCTATATATTTTCTAATGTTTCAACAATAAGAGTAGATAATTCACAAGATGGAGATAAAAAGTCAAACAGTTGAATGGCTTACACAAAACCAAAGCAAACACTGACCAAACTTATTAAATAATAAAGCTAGTGAAATGAAAAGCTAAAGCTTGCAAAATTACATAACTGTATATGATTTCAGATGATTTTCTGCCACCCTGTGGAGAATACTTCTCATTGCAGGACAAGGAACTGAAAAATCTGTAATGGAAGATGAAATTATTTTACAGGGGCATGGCCTAAGAGGTTGTTTAGCTAAAGCTCTATTTATTTTTTGATCAGTTGTTTGTTCTCTTTGCCAGATACCTAACAAAATTGATAAGAGGAAAAGAGTAATACCTAACATAAATATAATTACAATATGCCACACACTGGTCTACTATACATCTGACTTTATCCCACAAAAATCCTAAGTATTACTTTCCCCCCGTTTTATAGATGAGACACAGAGTTTAACTCCCTGCCAACAGTGAGTAAGTGTTACCTAAACAATATAAACCAGGGAGCTACATTTTGAGTGAATGACTTAAAATTTTGAGCTTTTCAGTTCCCCTCAAGCCCCACCATTCCATAGTGCATTACTCAAGTAGTTGACTGCCAGGCCTTTGCAGGGATTTAGTGTTTGGATTTGAGAGGGATCATTATATTCTCCAAACTAATCTTAGTTCCTTGACGCTAAGAGCAGAGTTGTTACTGAAAATATGGCCCTCAGACTTGGGCCCTGTAGAGAACTCTTACTGGTCCACAGTGTGACAGGTAGGACAGAAACTGAAAAAACAATTATTTAGAAACTTTTATGATAATTTTATTGCTGCTAAATCAGATGATGTTTCTAATACTTCTAACTTAGCAAAGCATGGTCCACGGCCAACTGGACATTTTTATTTTTTTATTCGATTTGATTTTTTGCTTTTTAGGGCCACACTTGAGGTATATGGAAGTTCCCAGGCTAGGGGTCAAATTGTAGCTGCAGCTGCCGCCTTCACCACAACCACAGCAACACAGGATCCAAGCAGGATTTGTAACTTATACCACAGCTTGCACCAACACCAGCTCCTTAATCCACTGAGCGAGGCCAGGGATCAGCCTGCATCCTCTTGGATACTAGTCGGATTCATTTCCTCTGCACCACAAAGGGAACTCCTGGACATTTTTAAAAATAATAAGTTGATCTTTCTCTACATGTAATTATGTAAGCAGGTAGGGTGGGAGGTCCCCACAGGAAAACGACATACTAGCTTTTTGATGTAAAAGAATCCATTTTAGCCCTAAACCTTTTGTTTGTTTGTTTGAGGGCTCACCTAAGGCATATGGAAGTTTCTGGGAGGCTAGGGGTCGAATTGGAGCTGCAGCTGCTGGCCTATACCACAGCCACAGCAATGTGGGATCTGAGCCCCATCTGCGACCTACACCACAGCTCAGCACAATGCAAGATCCTTAACCCACTGAGCAGCAAGACCAGGGATGGAACCGGCATCCTCATGACACTATGTCAGGGTCCTAACCTGCTGAGCCACAACAGAAACTTCCAGGCCTAAAACATTTTGTGATCCAAGCCTGGCCACAATACTTGGCCACCCCCTCCTTTTCTTTCTTTCTTTTTTTTTTTTTGCCGTTCTTTTTTTTTATTTTTAGGGTCACACCTGTGGCATAAGGAAGTTCCCAGGCCTGGGATCGAATTGGAGCTGCAGGTGTCGGCCTAGGCCACAGCCACTGAAAGGCAGGGGGATCTGAGTGGCATCTGTGACCTGCAACCTTGCGCAACACTGGCTCCGTAACCCACTGAGCGAGGCCAGGGATCTAACCGCATCGTCAGGGCACTATCCCGCTGAGCCACAGTGGGAACTCCTCTAGACATCGGATATTTTTCCTCCCCTTTTTGCATCCATTTTATTATACAGAACTATTGTAACGCTCAATAAAGCCAACATAAAGGATATAAAAGTGGCTCTTTTAGACTGAGGGGCGTAGGTCTGAGGCAGGGCGAGGAAGCGCCTGCAACCGCCCAAGCGCGTCGGCGAAAGGCCGGAGGTCTTCGCCGGCCGCCCAGCAGCGGAGGGCGGGGCTGGCGAGGGCGCAGGCGCGTCGCGGGTTGTGAGCGCCTCCGTCCGCTCCCCACCGCCGCTGAGGGTGTGGGCGGGGGAGGGACTCTGAGGCTTCAGGAAGCCTGCCTCCGCCGCTGCCTGTGCCTGGGCAGAAGCCGGCTACCGGGTCTGGAAACTGTCGGGATGTCGTCACTTCCTAAGGGGGCGCCCTCTGCATCCGGGTCAGCTGCTGCTGCTGCCGCTGTGGCCGAGGGTCCTGTCCTGGGTCTTACAGCTGTTGAGGGAGAGCGGGCTCCGCTCGACGCTACGTTCTGCGACCTGGCCGTCCGCCCCAAGTCGCCGGCCTGGAGGGGCGAAGAAGACGAGGAGGCCAAGGCTTCCTCCGGGGTGAGTGCGACTCGGGAAGGCTGCGCACGGCGGGTCTGGTAGGGGACAGTCCTGGGGGGCGGACGTCTGAGGGGCGCTTAGCCCGGATCGTTTGAGAAAGGAAGCCCAGAACGTTGTCATTTGTAGGACGCGCGGTAGAAACTGCCTGGAGGCGCTTCCCGGATCCCCGCCCGCTTAGGCCCCCGCCCTTGGCTGGGCGTCTGTTTCCATTTGCCATCCTTGCTTCCCCCACCCTCCTCCCACTGCTTTTCCGTTTGTGGTGGTTGTCCCCGGCCTGGCACCTACCCTCTTCTCAGCCCCTGAATCTTTCCCGGTCAGGGTACGGTGACTGGGCAACGTTGGTCCTTTATCTCCAGCGTTGGTCCTGCAGAACAAAGGAACTTGTCTAATGTGCCCTGCATCCTCGGGGAATAGACGCGGAAGCGGCATTTGTAATGAGATCTTTAATGGACTTTCCTCCGTGAGAAACCGAGTTCCTGCATGGATTCAGACAGTCCTTTTTATTTATCTAGCAAAAGTGTTTTGGGTTTCGTGGGTGCCACTGCAGATCTACTGCAGCAGCTCATATTAAATCAGAAATCCACTTGGGTCTATTAACGTTGCTTTGAAATTTACCCGGGTTTTCCCAAAACTTTCTCTGAGAGCAGGGCTTTTATCGTGTTCATCCAGATAATTAAAGGGCCTTGCATAGAGTTAGTTGATGTGTGTAACTGCCTTTTGATGTTGCTGTTTTTCATCCTCATCGTTTTAAAATTGGATCTCGATTTCTCCTAATGCTTAATTACATAATTTTAAAAAATTAAACGTATTCTTTCTGTAATATTATATGAGTTCCTGCGGCTTGTAAATTGTTTCAATTATACCTGAAGTTACTGAGTCTAGTTACCCTACAGACTATGGTCTTGATGGTCCTTAGTTATCATTTTACATGTTTTTTCTTTCTTACAACTTTATTCTTAATTTTTATGATCTCCTCTATTGTAGCCTGATATTGTTGAGCTGGGACAGGAAGTGTGACAGGTCCACTTCTGCAAACGTAGAGGCTGAACTGGATCATCCTAAATCAGTGCCATTGTAGCTTTTAGGCTTTACAGGACCTTTGAAGCTAAGTGTAACCAAATTTGGCATTGCAGGCTTATTCTGCATAAACTTCCCAGTAAACTGGGGACAGTGTGCCGGAGTGGAAACAGACTAGGTATAATCTGGAAACCAGGATGTAGTGTCATTTGCCTCATGTATAAGATAAACTGGGGATAATAACACCAGCGTTTTAGAACGCAAAGTTTTTGGTTGAAACATATGAAATAATGTGTGTTCCAGTGGTTGGTAAATGGGAAAAGCCCTCTGGGAAAGTGGTTCTGTTCATTCTTCTGGAGTAATGCTGGTAGAAGGAGCGGTGGTGGAGAGAGGCTTTTAAGAAAGGAAGTGTATGTGTAGCCAGATCGGATAAATTAACCTTGGCTGACAGTGGATCAAAAGATGTGGTGGTGTTAAGCTTAGATCCTGTAAAGCAGAGCAGAATATTATGAGGATAGTATTCCGAAGTTATGACTTGTGCTACATCTAATATTTGTAACTCTACAACAAAGTGTTAGAAATCAGTTACTAGACATAATGTTCACAGAGCATCTCCAGTATGTTCTGCATACTGATAATATAATAAATGTACTTTTTATAGTTGGCACAATTATCTGTGCTTTATCTTCACAATATTGAAAAATGTCAGCGCCATTGTAATCTTTCTTGAGTTTTGTGTTAA
>PVHT020003426.1:1908976-1945151 GCA_004024745.2 Catagonus wagneri | reverse complement strand
CATCTAATATTTGTAACTCTACAACAAAGTGTTAGAAATCAGTTACTAGACATAATGTTCACAGAGCATCTCCAGTATGTTCTGCATACTGATAATATAATAAATGTACTTTTTATAGTTGGCACAATTATCTGTGCTTTATCTTCACAATATTGAAAAATGTCAGCGCCATTGTAATCTTTCTTGAGTTTTGTGTTAACATTTCTGATAGGGTATCACGTTTAATTGAGAAATATAATTGACATGACTCTTTAGTTTCAAGTATGCAACATCATGATTTAGTATTTGTATATACTGCCCAGTGTTTACCACCATAAGTCTAGTTAGCCTCCGTCACTATTCTTAGTTACAACTTTTAAGATTTACTATCTTAGCAGCTTTCAGGTATCTAGTACAGTATTATTAACTAGTCACCATGATGAACATTACTTTTCCAGGACTGGCTTATTTTATAGCCGGGAGTTTGTACCTTTAGACCTCCTTTACCCATTTTCTCCACTCCCACCGCCACCTCTGGCAGCCACTATTTATGTCCTCTATCTATGAGCTTGGCTTTTGGGGGGGAGGTTGCAGCAGTGTTTAAGACTCCACTTATAAGTGAGATTATACGGTGTTTGTCTTTCTCTTTCTGACCTATTTTACTTAGCATAATGCCCTCAAGGTCCATCAGTGTTGTTGCAGATGGCAAACATTTTTTAAATGGATGAGTGATATCCCATTGTACACACACACACACACACACAGAACACTTTTATTTATCTCTTTATACATCAGAGGACACTTAGGTTGCTTGCATATCTTGGCTGTTGTTAATAATGCAACTGTGAACATGAGGGTACATATATCTTTTCCAGTTTGCATTTTCTGACAGTCAGTACTCAAAAGTGGAATTACTGGGTCATAATGGGAGTTCTATTTTTATTTTTTTGAGGAACCTTCTTACTGTTTGCCAAAATGGCTCCACCAAGTTAACATTCCCACCAAGAATGCACAAGGATTTCCTTTTCTCTGCATCCTCGTACTAATGCTTGTTATTTCTGGTCCTTTTTTTTTTTTTTTTGATAATAGCCATTCTAAGGTGTGAGGCGATATCTCATTTCATTCTTAAAAAACTGTATCACCCTGGTCTCAAGGAAGCAGTGTCCAGCAAGCATATAGGATTCTTATAGAGGTGTTTTAGTGACGTTCCTAAATATACAGGCTGGTCTATTTTCCTTTAGTGCTACCAACTTGCTAACTTGATCGGAAAAAGTGAACGTAAATATTTAAAATGAAGTTCTTTCATGAAAAAGAGGAAGTGAAAAACTTGCCTAGGCATTTCCTTTTGCCAGATATAATTGATTTCAGCATGTATGTTGGTTACCAGCAACTATTCCAGCATCTCTGTTAAACTGCAGAATAGTAGAATTGCCATGTAAAATTATAGGTTATAATTCAGACAGTTCTAAATATGATCTTTTTTTGTTATTAAAGTATAGTTGATGTACAATGTGCCAATTTCTGCTGTACAACAAAGCGACTCGGTTATATATATGTATATGTGTGCATACACACACACACACACACACACACACACACACACATATATACATTCTTTTTTTAAAATTATTTTCCATCATGGTCTATCCCAAGAGATTGGATATAATTCCTATGCTCTATGGTAGGACTTTATTTTTCATCCATTCAAAATGAAATAGTTTGAGTCTACTAACCTCAAACTCCCCATCCTTTCCACTCCTTCCTCCTCTCCCTTGGCAACCACAAGCCTTTTCTGTATGTCTGAGTCTGTTTCTGTTTTGTAGATAGATTCATTTATGCCATATTTTAGATTCCATATATAAGTGATATCATATGATATTTGTCTTTCTCTTTGATTTACTTCACATAGTATAATCTCTAGTTGCATCTGAATATATTAATATTTAATTTTTGCTTGTATTGTTAGGCTGCAGGGGGGAGATCCCCATTTTCATCTTGGTTGAATTTATCATGACGCCTTCCTTCTGAAGCTGTCAGGAGGAAATACAATATCTCCTTGATTTTTAACTTCACTGAGGTCATCTACTGTTGTGAATTTATCAGTGCCCCCTCCACTGGTAACTGATACATCACTATGTGATTTTCCACCATTCTGACAAGTTTGTTGAAAACTCAGGTTGTAGTCTATTATTTTAACAAATAGAATCTTAGAAGTGTTATTTCCCCATTGTGATTTACCAAATAAATGAACCGAAAAATGGGAAACACCATGATTAACTGGTAAGTCAGCAACATCCTGATTTCCTTCAAAGTGATTTTGCTTATCCTTTCTTGTTTGTTTCCTGTTGTTAAAGCTGCTGATGATAATATGCTTCTAAGAACAGCCCTCTTTCAGTTTAAACTTTTTACCTACCAAGTGCACTTTTCCCTTTAAAATTTGTGATGGAATGATTAAGAATGGATCTGTATTTCTCTCTTTACCTAGGTTCTATTTAACAAGCTTAACTAATTATCCCAAACTATCCATATCCGTCTATTAACATCACATGATTCGATGATATTAAAGTAAGTAAAATTGAATGAATCAGTCAAGTGAACTTACTCTGGCTCACTGTGTTTATTTATTTATTTATTTATTTATTTTGTCTTTTTGCCTTTATCTAGAGCCGCACTCGCGGCATGTGGAGGTTCCCAGGCTAGGGGTCTAACAGGAGCTGTAGCTGCTGGCTTTCGCCACAGCCACAGCAACGCGGGATCCGAGCCAGGTCTGCGACCTACACCACAGCTCACAGCAATGCCGGATCCTTAACCCACTGAGCAAGGCCAGGGATCGAACCTGCAACCTCATGGTTCTTAGTTGGATCCGTTAACCACTGAGCCACGAAGGGAACTCCTGGCTCACTGTGTTTAGAGGAGTATTTTCACATGATAGACTTGTTCAAGTGGTAAAGCAGCATAAAGATATGGTTTTGCCTTTTAGAATTTCGGAAGATATATAAATTCTCTTACAAACATGGGACAAAAAAAATGTTTTTTTTTGGTCTTTTTAGGGCCACACCCACAGCGTATGGAAGTTCCCAGGCTAGGAGTGGAATCTGAGCTGCAGCTACCAGCCTACACCATAGCCACAGCAATGCAGGATTCGAGTTGAGTCTGCAGTCTCCACAGCTCATGGCAATGCCAGATCCCTAACCAAGTGAGCAAGACCAGGGATCAAACCCGAGTTCTCATGGATACTAGTTGGGTTTGTTACTGTTGAGCCATGATGGGAATTCCAAACATGGAATGATTTTACCAACAGGATTTGACACTGCTTATATATAGGTTGCCCCAAATACTTTCACCCCTTTTTTTGAAAGGTAAATTTTTTTTTTTTTTTTTTTTTTTTTTTACCTTTTAGAGCCGCACTGTGGCACATGAAAGTTCCCAGGCTATGGGTTGAATCGGAGCTACAGCTGCCAACCACAGCCACAGCAGCAACATAGGGTCCGAGCCACATTTGCGAACTACATCACAGCTCACAGCAATGCCGGATCCTTTACCCACTGATTGAGGCCAGGGATCGAACCCGCAATCTCATGGCTCCTAGTTGGGTTCATTTATGCTGCGCCACACTAGGAATTCCTTGAAGGGTAAAACTTAACATGAAGCCTACTTATGTAGCTTAATTAGCAAAGTAAAAGGTTGAGCAAAACAAAAGCTTACTATTCAGTGTTATGTCTTACAATTAAATATTTTTATTTTTTCTTTTTATTTATTTTTTATTTTATTTTACTTATTTATTTATTTTGGTCTTTTTGTCTTTTAAGGGCCGCACCCGCGCCTATGGAGGTTCCCAGGCTAGGGGTCTAATTAGAGCTGTTACGACCGGCCTATACCACAGCCACAGCAATGCCAGATCTGAGCTGTATCTGTGACCTACACCACAGCTCACACCCCCACCCCCCGCCCCGAATCCTTAACCCACTGAGTGAGGCCAGGGATCGAACCGGCAACCTCATGGTTCCTAGTCAGATTTGTTTCTGCTGAGCCACGATGGGAACTCCCTAAATATTTTTAAATTTAACTGGTATTTACAGGCCTTATGTGTTGATATTGGGAATCGAGTGGTAGCAACTTCCAGTCACTTCTTTTATTTTTGAAATATTAAATATTTTTCTGGGTATGTAAGGTATTTGAAAAAAGTTCCCAGAACATCCTGATATTTTTCCAACTGACTCCATAAAAATATGAGACTAAAGAATGGAGAGCTTTTCTGATTATTAAATCTAGGAAAATAGATTAGTTCTCTTCAGAGTGAGTATCAGACTTGAGAAAACACTGAGAAGTATAAGGAAGGAATTTAAAAGTTGGAAGAGACTGTCATTTCTCAGTCTTCAGTAATAGAATGCTTCAGCCTTATTTGAACATGAATTCTAGAGTAGTAAGTATTAAGGATTTGGGTTTATTAGCCGTCGTTTGGGGGGTCTATTCTAATAGTCCTGTGGCTAAATAGAGGGTTGTTTGGTAAGATCGGTATCCCTTTTTTGTTGGTTTTCCTCTCTCCAGAGAGTAAGAGTTGCCGTCAGAGGATAGTCTATGACTTGAAAGGTGTATGCTAATTATTTTAAAGTATAGGGTATGTGTCAGGAACAGAAACTGCTAGATAAAGTCAAGGTTATTGTACTTTAAGTGTATTTCCATTAATTTCTCAAAATTGTGTGGGTCAGTTTTTCCCAGAGAGTTAATAGTGCCTTACTCATATATATAAATTTATTTATTTATTATTTAATTTTATAAATTATAAGTTTGCTAACTTTTCCCAGCAGATATGTTGGTAAGGAAAAAGACAGCATTTACTTTTTTTCCCCCTGTGTTTGAAAGTGGTTCCTCCAAAATTTAAACCTTTTGAGAATATTAAAACCTCCTGAGCATAAGTAAAAATTCACTCTGGGAAAAGAGCCTCCCAGGCTTGTCAGAGATCTGAATTTAGTTTTATTATGTGAAAGCTAACGCTTTAGAAAATTCCCAGTGTAATTTTGTTGTTCTGGAACATAATGGGGTTTTTTTGTACAACTTTGTGCATCTTTTGTATGGTTGTAACAACACAGGAGATAAGGCAACCATGAAACATGACCACTAGTTATACATAGTTTTAAAAGTTAAATAATTCATAAGGATTTACTTTGAAAAGCATCGTTCTCCTCATCCCACTTTCTTTCTTCTTCCACCAGTGTCGGTCATTTTTAACTTTGTTTTTAAAATTTCTGTTGATTAACTAGTAATACTTTCTATCTCTTAGGAGATGTATGTATTACTGCTTTTTTTAAAGATAACTTTAGTCATCTATTGAGTTACTCAAATGTGAGTTAAATATTTCATTTATTCTGCTTGCCCCCATAGTTGTACCAATTTTTGTTGTGCTGTTAACCAGTTGATATTAATGACTTCTTAAATAATATATTTAAACCTCTATTTCTTACTATATCAACCATGCTGAAGTAGATCCTTCATATTATAAGAGGAAAATAGTGACACCTGCATCCTTCCTTGGAAAAACTAAAACTAAGTTAAAACATATAGTGGCATGAATAGAAATATTCACTAAGTTCAGTATCTGAAAACTCACATGCTAAACTGTGTGAGAAAAGCTTGGTATAGATAAACAAATCAGAATGTAGTGTAATTCATTTACTGAACAGGTATTGAATAGCCTTCCTTAAATGGCTCAGTACTTACAGCATCAGAGCTATAGAGAAGGAAATATAAAAGACGGTACACCACTTGGGCTCTACTTGGGAGTGTAAACGCTATTTACTAGTGTTCGGTTTCCAGAATTAACCTCTCTCCAAAGGATATAAAATTTAACCCTGGGTCTAGAGTAGAGAACATATTTATTTGCTTTTATTTTTTGTGCCTCTCCCTCCCCGGTCACTTTTACATTAATCATGGTACCTAAGAAATTTTATATTGCATCCTGGAACACACATGCATGTTTGCAAATGAAAACCAGTACTTCACTGCACAATACTCTTATTACAAACAGTAATAATTAGCATACATATATATATATATCCTCTGTTTTCTAATTCTTGAGGGGAAAATGTTATAGTTGCAACCCAATAAATTTCATGACCAGGGTGGAAGTGTGAACTAAGGTATAAGATTATTATATCTTTTCAGCATAAAAAGTGGAAAATCAGCCAATAAAGTTTCTTCTCATTTTTTAACAGGACATTGGCTCTCTGGATTATCAGGAGTTTGTAGTTGACATAGAGTCCAAACTAAGGATGGAAGGTGTAGAACTTAAGGAAGAATGGCAAGATGAAGATTTTCCAATGTGAGCAGTGCTTTTATTTTATTTTATTTTATTTTATTTTATTTTTGTCTTTTCAGGGCCACACCCAAGGCATATGGAGGTTCCCAGGCTAGTGGTCCAATTGGAGCTGTAGCCATTGGCCTACATCACAGCCACAGCAACGTGAGACCCGAGCCACATCTGCAGCCTACACCACAGCTCACAGCAACACCAGATCCTTAACCCACGGAGCAAGGCCAAGTATCAAACCTGTGTCCTCATGGATGCTAGTTGGATTCATTTCCACTGAGCCCTGATGGGTACTCCATGAGCTTTTTTTTAATTTTTAGAAATTTTTTATTTTTATTTTTTAAGATACCTTGTCTTTCAAGCAAAAAAAAAAAAAAATTAGTTGAAAAGCAAACTCAATCTATTATTTGTTTGTATTTTTATATATAACTGCCTTGCAGAGCAGTGCTTTTTAAATGGAAACAAATTTAAAGCAAAACTTCACAGTTTCTTTGCTGAGATATCACTAAATGAATATTGCACTTAAACCCAATGTTGCAAGGTGCTCATTTACTGCTAGTAATAGAATCTGAGGGGTTTCTAGGAGAAGGCAGTCTTCAGGTGTCTGTATGAATTGTTAAATTATACACTTTTATTTTAAGAAAAAACTTATTAAGTAAACAAGCAAGAGCTTTCTAGATAATCTGGCTTGCTACCTTGACATGTTTGCTTTTGTATTTACAATTGTATTGCCACCAGTTGAGTTGAGCAAAAGAGCAGAGGCAGACATCTTTAAATGATACTTGCATGCCATCATGGACAGAAGACCATCCCAGTGCATGAGAAGGTTCTTTAGCAGGTAGAATATGGACAGCTGGTGAGAATATTGAGTCATTGCATAGTACAGCATGATAATAGAGAAATGCTGTGCTCAGAAAAAATTGTAATCATCATTATCATGTTCCTATTGTGAGTGACAGTTTAGCTTCATCATACATTGTATCATACATCACATTAAATTCATGCATTTGAAATATATTTGCTTTGTAAGCTGTTAATGATTTTTTTGTGGGGGATGCCACACCTGCAGCACATGGAAGTTCCTGGTCCAAGGGATAGAACCCATGCCACAACAGCCACCCAAACTGCTGCAGTGACAATGCTGAATCCTTAACTCACTGCGCCAAAAGAGAACTTCCATGTTAATGATTTTTATATTTGTTTTGTAGTTGTATTTAAAAGCAGCAGTAGATTTATATCTACTTTTATGTGTTACTTATATAAGTCAGTTCAGGCAGTCTGAAGATTTTCTTTTAACAGTGCTTTGTAAATTAATAAAGCTTAAGAAACATTGCTTTTTTCAGTTTTTCACATAATTGTTTCTACAAGCTGTTTTAATCCTTGAATTTCAAAAAAAAATTTTTTTTTATTTCTGGGTTAAAAATTATGTCTGTGTGTTCTAGACCTTTACCGGAAGATGATAGTATTGAAGCAGATATATTAGCAGTAACTGGACCAGAGAGTCAGCCTGGTAAGAACTTGACACTTAGTTTCAGTGAAATGATAGGCTTTAACTGTGCTATTTTTTTTTAAAACACATGTGTTTGTCGAGATAAAAAATATGCTTAGTTTTTGTTCTATCATGGGGTGCCAAAGGATAAGTTAAATGTTTAGGAAAGTGTTTTAGGAATGCTTTAGAAATTTAACTTACCAAAAACATACCCTTGGGTTTTGGAAATTTCAACAGTAAAGGGATGAGAGGAGATCATTTTTAGTAGTAAAAAGTAATTATAAGATCTCCTTCTGTTATTTAAAACAGCATATCCTTGATCGGATGTGTCTTGCTATGATATAGAAGCAATAGTGATCAAAATCCAATGTTTGTGAATTAGTGCTCTAGGATTGTAGTTAATTAATTAAGGTTATTTTCTCAAGAATAAAAGGTTAGTTTTTCTTATTCAATTTATGCTTCTAAGCATTTTTTCTAAAACTATCATTCACCTTTTTTTTTTTTTAACCCATTCCAGGTTCACTAGAAGTTAATGGCAATAAAGTGAGAAAGAAACTAATGGCTCCAGATATTAGCTTGACCCTGGATCCTAGTGATGGCTCTGTGTTATCGGATGATTTGGATGAAAGTGGGGAGATTGACTTAGACGGCTTAGATACACCATCGGAGGATAGTAATGAATTTGAGTGGGAAGGTAAATGTTCCATTGTTTTTACCTGACCTTTATTAATAAATGTTTGTGTTCATATATATACATAGTGGCATTTTTCATATTAGGATAACTGAAAAAAGCTTGATCATGAAACCAAATAAAGTCAATGATTAAGGCATTTTTTTGATATGTTATTCTTTGTAGAATTCATATATTTGTTGCTAAGGAATGAAATTCTGCTAACACTGAATATTCTCATGGCTTTCAAAACTGTTTATAATAGATTACACATGTGGCTTTACTTTTTTTCTTAATTGCCCAGTGCTGTAAAGTTAGGTTTTTTCCATGTTACTGCCAAATACTACCTGATAATTATGGCATGTTCTTTTAGTCAGTTGATCAACTAAGAAAAAAAACTTTGAAAAAATATGTATTTTAGGGAATGTGCTAAAAGTGCTTAAGAATTTGCAGAGATGGAGTTCTGAAGGGAGTTTTATTTGAGGGTGATTTTTTTAATGGGTTTGCCTGATAGTGCTGCTCTTCGTAAACAACCGATTTGAATTAATGTCTACTCCTAGCCTCCACCCTTGTATTTCTTATCATTAGTTACTTGGAATTGAAAGGAATTGGCGTGTGTTTTGCTTTGCATGCTTTCTTTATTAGATAATTGCTGTCTGTAGTAACTTTATAGTTATTAATAATTTATATTATATATATATTTCATATTTAAAGTAATTTTTACTTCAAAGCACACTAGGTATGTTATCTGCAGTAAGGAGTAAAGTCTTTAATGTGCTCTTTTGTTCCTTTTTTTCTTCCCCATTTTACTGGTTCAATAAGCAGTCCAGTAATAAGCAATATTTTATAAAGATACTGAAATAGTTTTCTGCCTGTGTGTTTTGTCTCTTCTTTCTTTAATGCTGCTGTAGTCATTTCCTGGAAGGATATTTTCCGTTAACAGCTTTGTCTTGGAAACAACTAACATACAGTAGGTTCCCCTCCCCCCATCTTTTGGTAAGGACTATGATACTGAATTTTTGAAAAATCATTACTTCATTAAAAATGGCTAAAATGCAATCTTAAAATGTAAATTATGCCTAATCATTGGTGCTTTTGCTTTGGCTGATATCACTTTAAAATAGACTTTTGCATGTACACTTAAGAATATTATCCATAAATTTCTGCTTTATAAGACTGATCAAATGAGAAGTTAACCACTTTCTATCTGGTATTAAAATGTTTGGGAATAGTTTATGTGCTCAACAACAAAAGACAATTGGCCCCCAGAGAGTTGTCAAAGGACAGTGTTATAAATAGAATCTGGAAAGGCATCGAAGGGCCAGTATACTAAGATTTTGATGGCTGTATCAGTTACCTTTTCTGAACTTGTGGGTGTATGTTGCACTGCGATTAGGTCCTCTCTGAAATAGGCAATGTGGAAAAGTTAAAGAACTATGATTTCCAAAAACAAAATGACCTTAAATGAAGAGCAAGCCTTTTCCTCCTTTTTGGAAGAAATACTTAAAATTCCACAAAAGGTATAATGACAAATTCTCTGAACAATCTAAAATTAGATAGTAAAGTGGTTAACATGTAATTTGATTTTTATTGTATAAATAATAATCTGTGATTCAAAAACCTTTTATTTTGACAGACGATCTTCCGAAACCCAAGACTACTGAAGTTATTAGGAAAGGCTCAATTACTGAATATACAGCAGCTGAGGAAAAAGAAGATGGACGGCGCTGGCGTATGTTCAGAATTGGAGAACAGGACCACAGGGTTGATATGAAAGCAATTGAACCCTATAAAAAGGTTATCAGCCATGGAGGTAAGAGTTATCAAAGATTGCTCAGATTTTTTAGTACAGTATTAGAACTCTGAATCTTTAAAGAATCTTTCCTTTGAGTTAGTACATAATTTTGAAAGTTTAATAAATATATTTTTGGAGTTCCTGTTGTGGCTCAGTGGTTAATGAATCCGACTAGAAACCATTAGGTTGCAGGTTCGATCCCTGGCCTTGCTCAGTGGGTTAAGGATCCGGCATTGCCGTGAGCTGTGGTGTAGGTTGCAGACGCGGCTCGGATCCCGCGTTGCTGTGGCTGTGGTGAAGGCCGGCAGCTACAGCTCCTGTTAGACCCCTAGCTTGGGAACCTACATATGCTGCGGGTGTGGCCCAAATAAGGCAAAAAGACAAAAAAAAAAAGAAAAAAGAAATAAATATTATATCTTTTTTGAAACGTTAACAAGTTTGAGGTAAAAGGATAAAACCAAGATTTGAAAATTAACACATGGTATATATAGTAAGTTCATAGGGTACAGAGGTATGCAGTGAAAACTGTCTCCCTCCAACCCCTATCCCTAGGCACCCCTAAATTGGGACTTTCTTCCCTTTTTATCTACTTGTAATTAATTTATATACAGTGAACTACTCTAATCCTTTTTTTTGATAACATTTGCCATTTTCTTTTTTTTTTTCAGCTTCGTTGATATAAAATTGACTTATCATTATAAGTTTAAGGGGTGTAAAACATGTTGATCTGATACATTATATATTGTGGGTGATCGTCACCATAGCATTAGCTAACATGTACATAAGGTCACATAATTATCACTTCCTTTTTTTTTTGTGGTGGGAACATTTAAGATCTGCTCTTAGCAGCTTTTAACAACATTGGTAACTTTAGTCACCACGTTGTGCATTAGTTCCTAGAACTTAGTTATCTTCTAAGCAGAAGTTTGTACTTTGACCAACATCTCCTCCTTTGTCCTAGTGCTGAGCCCCTGGTAACCACCATCCTAGTCTTTGTTTCTATGAGATGGCCTTTTTGAGGATTTCAGATACAAACAATATGCTGTGTGTTTTTTCTCTGACTTATTTCACTTAGAAATGCTCTGATCTTAAGTGTACAGTTCACTGAGTGTTGGTGAATGCCTGTATAATTGTATATACCCATATAACCTACTTTCTCTAGCTGTACAAAACATGTTCATTGCCCCAGAAAATTTTCTGGTACTCCCTCTGAATATCTTCTCTTTAATAATCACTATTCTGATGCCTTATCCCATGATTAATTTTGCATGTTACAGAATTTCGTTTAACTGGAATCATCCAGGATATACTTTTTTGTCTACTTTTGCCCAGTATAATGATTTTCAAATTCATTCATGCTCTTGCTTATATCCGTAGTTCATTCCTTGTTACTGCCGAGTGGTATTGTATTATGTGGATAAACCACAATTAGTTTATATATCCCTTTTTTGATGGACATAACAGTTTTTTCCAGTTTCAGCTATTATAATTTAAAACTGCCATAGTTTTTTTGTTTTGCTTTTTTTTTTTTTTTTTTTGCCACGGCATGCAGTGGCTTAGTGCAGGATCTAAGTTCCCAGACCAGGGATTGAACCCGGGCCACAGTGGTGTCAAAGTGCCAAATCCTAACTGCCAGACCACCAGGGAACTCCCCATTCCACATTTTTATGGAACAGCTACTTTGTGTATTTGTGGACTCTACAAAAATAAGACTGTTCCTAAAGAGATTTACAAGTCAATCAGGAAAAGCTATGAAGTGCAGTTTCACCTTCTATCAACCTGACTGTGCTGTACATAGAAGTTTACCTAGGCACTGTGTAAATAGCGCCAGAATGTTAGTGGTAGTCAAAATGCAACTCACTCTGTAGAGCATGTCGTATTACCTGAAACCCTTCTAATATGGAACAGGGAGCCACATAGGTCAAGCAGATTGGTTTTTTTCACAGAGAGTCGTTTCTGCTTAATTTACTCTCAGTCAAATGCATTCTCCTGCTTATTTCTGTAGTCTTCATTCATCTGAAAGCAAATCACTTGAATACTTGGTGGAGTTATATTATTCTGCCTAATTTAGTGTTATTCAGTGAAGGAAACAGGATAATATGGATCAGGAAGTCCACGGATATGTGTTAATTCATCTAGTTCATTGGAAGCAAGTTAGAAGACCTGCCTCATGATTTAACACTAATATTTTTGAGAAATAGCACTTTTTTTTTTTAAGGGAAAACAATTAGGGCCATTTTATCCTATTGATTTAGCACAATGTGTTTTGTGACTGAGGGATTCAGAAAGGTAGTGAAGATTCTCGTGTACTTGAAATGTTTCAACCTTTTCAGTTCATGTTTGTAAAAAATAGAAAATTAAAGCAGAAATATTTGTTAATGGTTACAGCTTAATGTCTGTATTATTTAAAACATTATATTTTAGATATTATAATTAAAACATATTTTAGCACTCTTTCCTCACTTAGACATGTCAGATATAAGCTTGTCTTTCTTTTTAATACCTTAAAATCTGCAAAATGCTAGAAATCAGTGAATGTAGGACTTTTTTTTTCTTTTTAGGGCCGCACACACGGCATATGGAGATTCCCAGGCTAGGGGTCTAATTGGAGCTGCTGCTGCAGGCCTATGCCACAGCCACAGCAACACCGGATCCTTAACCCACTGAGTGAGGCCAGGGATGGAACCTACAACCTCATGGTTCCTAGCCAGGTTCATTAACCGCTGAGCCACAATGGGAACTCCCTAGAGCTTTTTTTTTTTTTTAAGCAACCACTTTAAGCATAAAGTGCCTAAGAATTTTTTATTGCAGATATTGTATTGTGTCTGCTTGGATTATATCACTCTACTTGCTAAAAGAATACTGGCTTTCTGAGTGTGCTAATTTAAGTGGATTTTTGTTTTTTATGCCTTCCCTTTCCTCTCTAACTTTTATTGTCTTTTTGAGAAGAGAGGATTTTAAGATCTCTATGAGACTATACAGGGTCAGGACAAAAAAATCCGTACTTTCTGATTCAGATACGTGTGGAACATCAACCACTGTAATTTGTCAGCCATAACTGATAGCCTCTGAAAAATCTTCAGAGTAGACTCATACTGGTTTCTTTTTCAGGATATTACGGAGATGGATTAAATGCCATTGTTGTCTTTGCTGTCTGTTTTATGCCAGAAAGTGGTCAACCTAACTATAGATACTTGATGGACAATCTCTTTAAGTAAGTAGATCATCACAAAAATGTTTGAACAGAGTTGAGTTATTTAGGTCTCCAGTTTAAGGAAGTGAACTTGATTTAGCCAGGTAAAAATTATAAAGATCCTAGTTCTGATTCCTTAAGTCTATTTTTTGGCATTATGAAACTATCCAGTTTCCAACTCAGTAGAATTATCATTTTAAAACTGGAAGAGATATTACAGATAATCTGTTCCAACTTCTTCATTTTACATTTGAGGACATATTAAGTGTAAAGAAGTGACTTCTGTCTCAAAATCACTTGGCTGAAAGTTAATTCAGTTCTGTTGTGTTTACACAGTCATTCTATTTCTCAAGTTATTGCAGATTTTAAAAAAATTTTAAACATATACAAAGGTAAAGAGAAGTCTACTAAAGCTTTGTTTAACAATCACCCACTTCCACAATTACCAGTTTATACTTTATTCCCACAAATACTCCCCCCCATGGTATAATTTTGAAGGAAATACCAAACATCATATAAACATTTCAATATTTCTAAAAGAAAAAACCTTTTTTTTTTAAATAACCGTAACACCAACTAATACAGTTTTAAATTTTAGTTTTTTCTCTCACTAAAGAAGAGAGAAGGATTGTATTATATGGATAAGGGTTTGGTTCTGCATAGCAATGCTTAAGACTTGAACTTGAATTTGTTTTTACAGGTATGTTATTGGCACTTTGGAGCTGTTAGTAGCAGAGAACTACATGATCGTTTATTTAAATGGTGCAACAACTCGAAGAAAAATGCCCAGTCTGGGATGGCTCAGGAAATGCTATCAACAAATTGATAGAAGGTATTGTAAATACAAGTTTGAAACTTAGTCTGAATAATTTCTGTAATGCCCTTATTAGATTAAATTTCGTTTTATGTTGCCACTTAAAGGCACCATGTATCTACTTCATAAATTACATTTATTAATTTCATAACAGGTTTATATTTTCAAACTTACAACTCCCTCTTTTTTTAATGGTCTTTATTTTATTAGGTAATACTATATTTTAGTTCTTTTTTTTTTTTTTAATTTGGCCACCTGGTGGTATATGGAATTTGAGCCACCACTGCAGCAAAGCTGGACCCTTAATTTAGCCCACTGTGCTGGGCCGGATGTGTAACCTGCATCCCAGCAGTCCAGGGTCACTGCCAGTCCCGTTGTGTCACAGCAGGAACTCCTTCAAACATATAGCTCTTTATTTCTCCTTTATACCTTATGGAACATTTTCCTATAATTTACATTTTGGGAAAGGGTGGAGAATGTAGTACATTTCTTGCTTTATTACATTCTGGATTTTGCCTCATTTACAGTACTTAGTTTTTTTGTTTTTTTGTTTTTTTTGTCTTTTTAGGGCATATGGAGGTTCCCAGGCTAGGGGTCTAATCGGAGCCACAACTGCCGGCCTACACCATAGCCACGTGCCATCTCCTTAACCCACTGAGCAAGGCCAGGGATCAAACCTACAACCTCATGGTTCCCAGTCGAATTCGTTTCCACTGTGCCACGACGGAAACTCCTGTGTTTTGTTTCTTAAGATGCTTGTTTAGCTGTAATCTTTCTTCGGAATAAGCTCGGGAAGTGTGCTCTCCTGGAAGTTAGTCATCCATGCAAATGGAAGGGATTTTGATCCTTCACTTGGTTAGATTTGACCATAGCTAATTCAGACTAGTTAATCAGACCCATTTATAATAGGGTTCTTTTTATACCTGAACATGACATTGGCTGGTTCTTGTGATTTTTAAAAAACATATGTTTAGTGATCACTTTAAGTGCAAAATATGACGATAAAACAGCAGTTTTTATTTTGTCATTAAGTTGTCTAGAGTAATGCTTTTATCTATGAATCAATTTTTAGACTCCCTTAAGAATGCATTATGTCTGATTTATGTTTCCTATTCTTCTGATCTCCCCTCCCACCTTTCTGCCTGCCCAGTGTCTTTCATGGTGTTGAAGAAGTTAGTAACAGTTTCCCCACTGTCCTGAAAAATGAAAACAGCTTACTTTTATATAAATCCAGTATTGGCCTCACCTGTCCTGAAGGCAAGTGAATATATACTAGGAGACATTTAATAACAGGCTACAAGGTGGACATAATTTTAGCCAAATGAAGTAGAGTTCATGTCATAGCAATAAGAAGGACCATTGAGTTCAAAAGTGCATTTGCTTTCTTTAGGAATAACATATCTAAAAGACACTCTTGGAAGAGGGTTTTTTCAAATAATTTTTCTATAGACTTGCACATACTTGTAGATGCCTTAGCTTTTCTTCTAGCATTAGAATTTATAGGGCTTTTAAAGTTTTCTTTCTTTTTTTTAAACTCCAGGTTACGGAAAAACCTAAAGTCTCTAATCATTGTACATCCCTCTTGGTTTATCAGAACACTTCTGGCTGTTACAAGACCATTTATTAGGTAACTTTCTGAGCACCTTTGACTTAGGGGGAAAAAAAAGCTCTTTGAATTTCTTGTCAGTTGTATTGGTCAGAAATATTACAGTGATTAATCTTTTTCTTTTCTTCTGTAGCTCAAAATTCAGCCAGAAAATTAGATACGTCTTTAATTTGGCAGAACTAGCGGAACTTGTCCCCATGGAATATGTTGGCATACCAGAATGCATAAAACAGTATGTTTTTGTTTTATTTCTTTATTTTATTTCTTTAATTGTACTGGATCTTTATATTTTGATGTGCAGGAGGTAAATATTTTAATACTCATTCTTTTTCCCTTCATATATTGTAAATATTTTGTAACTGTTCTTATTTTTGTAACAAAGAAAAGGGGGAAGAAGACAATCTCCAAAACCCTCCCATTTAAGTCACTGTTTTCTTCAGGCTCTCAGTTGTAGAAGTAGGAGGAATCCTGGTGTCTGGTTGTGGTTCATTTGTATATTTAAAGCCTCACTGCAGTCTTAAGAGATGATTTCCTGATTGGCCAGTACTAAAGAACATTCTCCAGACTTGAACATACTGCTCTCCAAAATTGACTAAGCTCATCATGGCATCAAATAATCTTACTACTAGGGAAATAATTTTATCAGCCTAATCTTAATACTGTAATTTGTATTCCAGTGGCTGGAATTTGTTCTTTTTACCAAAGTCACTCACTTCTGTAGCACTCATTTATTTATTTATTTATTTATTTTTGTCTTTTTAGGGCCGCACCCATGGCATATGGAGGTTCCCAGGCTAGGGGTCAAATTAGAGCTGTTGCCACCAGCCTACGCAACAACCACAGCAATACAAGGTCCAAGCTGCGTCTGCGACCTACGCCGCAGCTCCCTACGCCACAGCTCACAGCAGCGCCGGATCCTTAACCCACTGAGCGAGGCCAGGGATTGAACCTGCATCCTCATGGATACTAGTTGCGTTCTTTAACCACTGAGCTGGAACAGGAACTCCCTATCTCACTTGTAAAAGGACTTGGTAGAAGGCTGTTAACATAAATATTTGAGTATCACAGTACTGTAACATGGGAAAATGTTTCTTTGTTCTATTAATCTGAGGTTTAGTCTGTTGAATGTGTCAAAGCCACATTTAAGTCAGTTTTGACTTTCTGTATAGTATATTCAGTGTTTTTGATTTTGCCTGCAAACTTATGAGTTTATTTTTAGTGCCTTTTTTTTTGCATTTTTGTTCATCTTCATAACATGTATATTTACTGAAATAACTCTTCCCTACCAAGGTATGAAGAAGAAAAGTTAAAAAAGAAACAGAAAAGGTATATGCACACCTTGACTGGGTTGCATCTAGACTAGTCCATTTGCATTGCACAGACTAACTCTTCCTTTTTGGTTGGTTAGCTTGTAGACAAAGATAATAGCATTTGTAAATATAAATATACCCCAGAATCCAAAAACAGAGTGAATCCAAAGTTCTTGATACTGATTACGGTTTGGATTCACTCTATTTTAACACCATAATAAAGCCAGCTAGAAAATAAAGACCTTAGCTCCTCTCTCCTTTCGGTATAAATATTAATGGTAAAACCAGAGAAATTCCCAAGAATACTATTTGAAAAACCAGTTTCTTGTAAGACTTTATCAGTATTACCATATACCCTAAATCTCTGGCTTGTGCTTTTGATATATTTATGTACTTTTTAAATGGATCAGTTTCCCCCCTCCCTGGGGTTGATTATATTTGCAATGCGCATATTCTTTGGCTAACCAACATTGATTTCCTTGTATGCTTAAATGGCCTGCTAACTAGTCAATTTCTAAATGTGATAAAATACCTAAAAGTTCAATCTACCATTTAATAGTGAAACACTCTGCTTTCCATCTTTAATTTTGAATACTTCTGCTTTGAGCATAACAAACTATCTTTTCTTAATGTCTTGGCATAGAAGATGAAAGGCAAGAGTATAAAATAGCTACCATTTTATACAGTAAGTTAGAAAAGTGTAGGATTTGGATTTAACTTGTTAATGGACTTTTAAAATATTGACAATTAGCAAAACAGATTCATACAGTCTTTCATGAGGGTTAAGGTGAGAGATCATATGCAGTTATTTTGACCATTGTAAAGAACTAGAACTAGAATATTACCTTTGTGGCTCTGTTGAGCAAGAATTGATTTGTGATAGACTCATAGGTAAGAGATCATATGCAGTTATCATTTTGACCATTATAAAGAACTAGAACTATAATATTAACTTTGTGAATACATTGTGGCTCTGTTGAGCAAGAATTGATTTGTGATAGAATCATGACACTTTACAGTTAAATATTTTAACATAGAGATATGGGCAGTGATTTTAGATCTTGCTAATTTCTCATTTCTCTCAAGGCATTGTGCATTTGCCAGACAACTATCTAAAATTAAAAATGTAGTCTGAAATTGTAGAATATTTTGAAGCCACCTGCTTCATGGATCTCAAAATATCTTTGTTGATAAAACTTATATTGTGCTGTTTTACAGAATTCTTAGTACGTAATGCAGGCATAAGAAAAAAGTGGAATTCTACTTCTATTTAAATGTATTATTTGAAACCTACCACTATTATTTTCTCTTGATATTTTTAAAACTTCTATTTCATTTACCTTAAATAGAATCATTACATATATCTTTTAGGCACTTCTTAGTTTTTGTCCAAAGTTTCTTTAGCCTTAAGAGATAACAAATTCTTGTCAGCTTGAAGACGTTAACATTCAAGCTTTAAAAATAGAAGGGCATGTTTTAAGCCCACATTAACAGAAGCTACATGTCGGGGAACTTACTTAACTGGAAATCTCTGTAATGGGTACTGGATAAGGAGGATTCAGGACTGAGTGTTGAAGTATAACAGTTTTAAATGTTTTAGATATTTCTTTCAAAGAGCTCAGTCCAAGTGTGACCAAGCACATGTTGATTGTTAAAATGATGGAACAGAATTTAAAAATAAAGTGATTATGAAATTGGCTCATACCGGTATTTCAGATGTTGAAAAGGTTGATATGTATTGCATGCCTTATCAAAAATATGTACCTTCAAATATTTGATAACAGTATAAAAAATGTTTTTAAAGGTTGATAATCTGGTGTTACCACAAGCCAGGGCTTTTAGGTCTGATTCCCCAGTGTTGAGGTGATCATAGTAGTTGAAGCAAATGTGAGAAGTATCTCCATATGTTATACCAAGTTGTTCTAAACTTCCCTTTATCAGTGATTCAAACTACTACAAATATAAATACATAAATATAATAGCAATAGATTATTGTACATTACCTGTAAAGAGTTGTCTATAATTTTGTGTGGTAATTACATAATTCTTCTAATCTCCACTTGCCTAAATGTTGATGTGGTCTCTGTGTATCGTCCTCCTGTTCTAGTCATATTTTTAAACTACATCTAGATATTCATGATTATTAAATCCTACAGGTTCTTACTATCAAAATAAATGAGAGACATTCACATTCTAGGTGTACCTGTAAATTTTGGAGAATAACTATGGCATGTGTAAATATGTACTTTTATCACTGAACTTAAAAATATAAGTTGATCATTTGGTGGCATCTGTGGTATTTTAATATTTCTGCTAACAAAATTATTGTGATGAACTGTCTTTCCTGCCACCTACTTATCACTTAGCTCCCTGCCCCAGTCGCACCGCATTTCAACATTTTAATATGCCTGTTGTAATTTGAACTTTTAATAACATTGATGTGCATTTTTATGTAAAGTACCTTATAATCTTCAAAGAAACAACAGTTACATTTCTTGCCGGTGTCCTCTTGCCTTTAAAAATTATCTTTTCCTGGTTGGGGAAATGTTTGGTAACCTTTTTACTATGCTTCTTTGCAAAGCTTTGTTTTTAACAGAGTAATAATCTATGCTAAAATTCGTCATTATTTTTAGAAAGAGAATTGTTCATTTGCTGATTGGTTATTATCTGTTATTTTTCATTAAACAGAGTTGATCAAGAGCTTAATGGAAAACAAGATGAACCGAAAAGTGAACAGTAAGTTTGGCGTCTAGTCCAAACACGACTGAAGAATGTGCTGATGACGCAATGCTTTTTTTCTTCTTTTTTTTTGCATTTATAATGCATTTATTGGTCCTGGTTTTTATGTAAGCTGTTACAAAATTGACTTGACTTTTTCTCAATGGACTTTTGTATGAGGGACTGTTCACTGCTGTATTGGTTTGCAGATCTCTTGAATTTAGCTCTTTACTAGGTAATTGTAATCATTTTATATTTTATATTGCTAAGTAGCAGAGAACCACACTTTATATAAAGCAGTTTTTGCATTTGTTTATTAAATAATGTGTCTTCTTCAGTAAAATATTTATATGTGGAAATGGAAAAGGAAAGAGATAATATATATTTTTATGTTTTTGAGCAATATTTTTTAATGTATACCTTTCATGTGGAAGAATATGCAGGTAAATAAGACCATGGTTTTGTAAAGTGCATGTTAGAATTTTTGTTTTTGTAAATGGTTCAATTCATGCCCTGGGTCACTTAGAAAATATGCTCATAAGGAAAGCGACAGTTAAACTGGTTCTCCTGAATACCCAAAGGTCATGTACATAATCTAAGTAGATTAGTACCATTCTGAGCCCCCCCCCTTACTTAACATTTATTGTTTCTTAATTCAGACACACAAACTTAAGTGTATTATGCACTTTTTCCTTTTTAAACTTAAAAGACAGGTCAAAAAGGCATTTTTGGAGTTAGAGAATTTAAGAGGTTCAGAATTGGGGTTTGTGTATATGTATATATTGGACATTTTGTCTTTTGGCTAAAAGTCAGAACTTCATTAAAATTTTTGGGTTTGTTCACTAATGTAAAATAAACTGTGTCCAGGGTATCACTTTCCTGAATTTGTGTGAGGGCAGTGTAATATGCAGACAATGTGATGAGTTATTCATTGTTAATACTTTTCTTTAGAAAACAGGGGCTGCTTTATTTAGCTGCCTTCAATATGGGCACTTTACCAAAATACTTTCATATCAGGTGTTTGACCTAACTTATGGCATGTTTTCACATTTTCTGTTGAATCATGTTGACAGTACTGTAAATTAAGTTATTTTGTAAGTCTTAGAGCATCATCATATTATGATATTTTGGATGACATATTTGGTGTAAGCATATAAACTCCTTGTTTAATTTGGTAAGAACCTTGACTCTACACTGAAATTGTTTTTAGGTCCCCAAATAGAACTTAATTACCCACAAAATCATCCAAAAACAACAGATTGGTCTAATACTGTGTCATATACTTGTGTGACTCACACACGGGTAAACTTAGTACCTTCCTGATTTAAGGTCATATCATGCTTCAGCTGTTCCTATAAGGTAATTTATAAAAGAGTAGCAAAATTGAGGTCAGTGAGAGCTAAACTGTCAGGATTTATTCTGTCCTAGGCTGAACACACATGTGGTTCTCCCTCTCCCCAAACCCTTCACCCCGTTTTTGGCCACACCTGTGCTATGTGGAAGTTCCCAGGCCAGATATCAATTTCGAGCTGCATCTGTGATCTGCACCACAGCTACAACAACACTGGATCCTTAACCGCTATGCTGGGCAGGGGATCCAACCAGAAATGGCACAGAGACAAGGCAGATTATTAGCCCACTGTGCCACAACAGGAACTCCACACATATTGCTGTTTTTAGCGGAATGTTTCTAGTACAAAAGAGAATTTTCCTTTACTTTTTGTCTTCCTCAGTCTTGACACACTAACCTGAGTCTAGTTATGGGAGATGGTGGAGAATTCCCAGGATGAGAGTTTTCCTCAGCAGCCTCCTGACTTAACTTGGATCCAGCAGCTGTAGGCCAGTCCTGAACTAATGTCATTTTAGTGAATAAAGCCAAAGCTATTATTCCTTGCTCCAATCTTGGAAATACTTTGTGTTCAAAAAGCAAACTAACAATAACTTAGGCATTCCATTTGATTTTACCATATGAGGATGAATAATATGAATAAAAGATCATACTGAATTTAATTGTGATTAGAGTCTGTATTCATAGAGCACTTTAAGTAGTCTTTCATCTCTAAGTTTGTATCTCAAATTGGGCTAACCTTTTTAAATACGTGGCTTTCCTCCACATTAATTACCCAATTCCTCAGTCTCTGCACTATTCTTTATTGACTTGGTTGCTTTTGCCAGCATTGTTCCATTAGAACATTAAAATTTAGAGGAAATAGTGATAGCATTTAGGATATAACCAAAGGGATGTGCTGTGAATCACTAGGTTTAAAAGGACATCTGTTCTAAACTACACATTAATGGAATCTGGTATAGGGACATACCCTGTAATGTTAGGAATTAAGATACTAACCAGTAGGTTAGAGGAAAAGCATTTATTTAAGTTTGTTATTTGTGATTAGTAGCTATGTGACATTCTCCCCATATCATTCAATTTTAATTTTCCATTACTGATTGAGATGAAAGTACATATAATTGTGTTATTTTATCTTCTGCTCAGATCGTGGACCTACCTTGTTTAATTTGATGTTTCTTCTAGTATTTTGTGTGTGTGTGTGTGTGTGTGTGTGTGTCTGGACTTTGCCTCTTTTTAGTCAAGAGTTTCTCATATAAAGTAGTTGGATTGTGTTCTGCTTGGTCATATTCCTTATTAGCACCAAAGGGAGACACTGTATTGATCCCACAGTTTAAGCTCAGTAGTCTTTAACTGGGGGTGGGGATGTGTGTAAAGAAATATGATTTTAAGTAGGACCTAACGGGGTAGCTGAAAAAGATTACAAAAAAACGAAGCAAGAGAAAACTATAATGGCGTAGAGAGCTGTTAGCTAATATGCTACTGAATGTGTCCTTGTTAAGGGAAGTGCTGTATATGCTAGCTCTTGGTACCCTTTCTTGTATCAGGCAGGAAAACCTGCAAGCTTCACACAGAATATGTGAATAAGGGCACTGTGGAGTGAAGGGGGCAAAGGCTGGTAATCTATAATGAGAATGCATATTTTCCTCTGCTTTATCTCTCGATACAGAAGCAAGTTTTAAACAGGGAGGGTCAGCAATTATGGTGATTTAGATTGAAGTTTAGGGCCAGGTTACTTTTCACATTTCATGGTTGGTAAACATTAATTTCTTGTTCCAAAATGGACATCACTGTTTAGTAACTACACTGAATACTGAAATTTGCTGATTGATAGTTATATATAGGTAGCTAGACCTTCTTCAACTGCAATTCCAGAATTTAAAAAGGTAAGGAAACAGAGTTCCCTGGTTGCTCAGGGGGCTAAGGATCCGGCATTGTCACTGCTGTGACTCTGGTTGCTGCTGTGGTGTGGAGTTGATCCCTGGTCTGGGAATTTCCACGTGCTGTGGGTGCCCAGACAAAATTAAAATGAAATTAAAAGGTAAGGAATCTGGTTTTTGATAAGAGACTTCTAATAAATGACTTTATAGCATTACTCTTTGGCCACTGTGTGAGTGCTCAGGGAATTTGAAAGTGTTTAAATACAGAAGTGACTTTTTTTAGATTTTTTCAGTTGATAGACCAATTAGCATTAGGATGTATTAGGTAGAACAGTGCAGTTTCCTGGTCGAGTGGACAGTATAGTAGCTTCATCCTTTTTCCCATGTTGTATGTGGAAAATTGCTAACTTGCTCAATCAGAAGCAAGAGGAGATAGACTGAAAATAGGTAGATATGGCAACTCCATTGTTTTGTTTTCATGCCTGTTTTTTCTCATCCTATATATGAGAAGTGGATCACAAATCTCAGAAGAATGGGAGAGAGAGGAATTAATGTACTTCAAAGTTAGACCAGCTATTCTGTTCCATTTTATCTTGTCATGGGAATGGGGATTGTGTAAAAAAGAATTAAGGACTTTGATTTGAATGAGAAGGTCAGCTGGTAAGGGAAGTGGGTGATTATCTACTTAGTGTTCTAATAGTAAAGAAGTATAACCCGGGGAGCCTTTCACCTCTACCCCCACTCCAAGATTCAGAATGAATTAGAATCAGATCAGTGTTAAGTCCCAATAATGTTAACTTTCCTTTGAAGTTTGAAATGGTCATTGAAAGTTAGGTAATGTGTTGAATAGCAAGGAGTGACACTAAAATTTGGATAGAATTGTTACTTTATTGCAACTGTATGTGATAGATCTACTTAATTTTTTGCGTTCTGAGAACTACTTTTAAAATGCTATGAAAAGTTTACATAAAGCACTTAACACCTCAAAGACCAAGAAGAAATCAAGGGTCTAATGATTTCATGTTACTAACAGTTATAATCTGTTTCCGATAGCTGTCTAATTCCATTTTACAAGACTCTACAAGAGGGTAAAACATTTGCATTTTGAAATTTTTGTCCGTTTTCACATTCAGTGTAGCTAAGTAGGAACTTGGAAAATAATATTAACCTGCTTCACTGCACTTTTTGTATTTGAATTTTCTGAAGTTATGCCCCTTAAATAGTTAATTTACATAAAAATAACTAGTAAATATTTGTGGTCTTAAGGCCACTGACTTGTACAGCTCTTAGGGCATAATTCACATGGGACACAATTCAGTTTGTTAGACACTAATGTACTTTGATATAGTTTTCAAGGATTTGAACATTTTTCTTACAGGTTTACATGCTGCCATTTAGACACAGTGTACTGTGGTTATTTTACCACTTTTCAGATAATGTTCCCTAGCCTAGTGCTCTCCTTTTACTGTGTGAGAAATTGAGTTCTGATGACTGTGCAAGATGTTGATGTGGTCCCTGTAAGAAATACTAGGGTTGTGGTCTTGATTTACTAGGAGGATGTAATGTTTTCTTTTTCCTCGACTTGTTAGGAATACAGTAAGTTGTGTCCTGGTTTATGGCATATCGTATTTTTGCAACATTAATTAATTTAAATAAATTAATTGAAAAGTTTGCTTTTGACTCATCACATTTTTCTATCTTCCCTTTTACTACTGCATTCTTACAAAATTTATCTCAAGCTTTTCGAGTAGTTTTTGACTTCCTTTACTCTTGTTTCTTTCTGTAGTTTGGGTGCTGCTTCCTATTCAAGGGAGTGAAGAGTTCATCCTGTTTGAATTGTAAGCATTATCTTAACTATAATCACACTTTGTATTTCATAATTCAGAATTACTTTAGTTACGGGATATGCAACATGAAATCAGTTCAGTAAGTGGCTGAAAACATGGCATAAGTAATGTTTACTTTATGGGTCTCCTCAGCGGTTCCAGTTGGTAGCACTTGTTTTGCATTTACTCCATAATCATACTGTTCAGCTGCTTAACACCAAACAGCTGTGCACGTTACTGCTGTCTTTTAATACACAGGATACCATTTGAGATTACATAAATGCGAAATATATACTAAAGTATTTGTCTTGCATTAAGCACAGATTTTAAATACAAATTCCCGCGAGTGAAAATTCTATATGATTCATAAGCTAAACCCTTGCTGGGTTAAATAAGTTGCTTCTCTGTTTTGAATTAAATATCCGCTATAATTGTTTCAGAATTTGTCTTCAGTTTAGGGTCTTCAGTAGTATCACCCTGAACACGTTTCAGGCATGAAGTGTCACTGCCTTACGTTTCCTAATTGTGCATCTAACAGTGGAGAAGAGTAGTCTCTTAAAATTATAGTTCTCTTATGATCAATTAGTGAACCTGGCGAATCACTGTAGTGCTTGAAAACTGCGGCGCCACGCCCCTCCCTTTTCCACATCCCCGCCCTCTTGAAAGGCTGGAGTGGCTGGTGGGAGCAGGGGTGGGCGGGGTTTCCCGGCCCACCGGCGTGGTGTCACTTCCAGGTTCTGCGAGCGCTTCCGGGTCGTTGATTCAGCTCTGCGGTGTCTGAGGAGGCCCGAGAGGTGGTCGGGGGAAGTAGGAGCCGTCTGCAGGATCTCTGGCCGCGCCGCTTCACTCCTCACCGCGGCGGGAAGCGCCTTTTCCACAGGTACTGGGGGAACCGGCCTGCTGTCCCTGCCACCCTCCAGAGCAGGGATTGCGTTCGTTGGGTCTTCTGCGAGGGCCTTTTCGGTCTCGGGTCCGCCCGTTACCTACTTCGCTGCCGGGGTGGCCCCGCTGCGATTCCCGGGATGGGAAGGGCAGGGAGGCGGCCGGGAGGCTTGTTGTCAACGGGGCGCCTACTGAGCGAACCTGGGAAAAGTCCTCAGCCAAGCACCGTGTATTTAGCCAGGTGAATGTATTAAAGCTTTTAAGGTGCTATTTTTCTTCCAGATGTTGGAGGAGCGCGTTCCTTAAATTTCTCATTCTTGTGTTTCTTCGCTTACCTGAAGTCTGCTGCCAGCCTCAGGTGAAGTTGTGCACAGAATGCATTTAAACTGGATGGTCCGCTTAAGAAAGTGTAGGACTATCGGGTTACTTTCGAATGTAGAGCCTTCTAATTGAATTTTCTAAACTGCAAAATGGAGTAGTACTACGTTTATGTGGCTCATACCACATCTAAGAGAATTGAACATCTCACAAGGAATTTTTAGGAATCCAAGATCATTAAAGCAAGTAATGTTGACTTTTAGTAGTATTTATAAAAAAATTTTAGTGGGGTATAATCGACATAATGCTACATTAGTTTCCGGTATATAACATAATGATTAAATATTTGTACACATTGGGAAAGGATTTAAAGATTAAGTGTAGTTAACATCCGTCACCACAGTTGCAATTTTTTTTTTCTTATGAGGACTTTTAAGATCTGTCTTAGCAACTTTTAAGATTTGCAGTACAATGTTTTTAACTCTAGTGGCCTCATGACTTCCATTATTTTATAATTGGAAGCTTGGAGTTTCAACCGTCTTTCGCCCAACCTCAGTCTCTATCTTTGAGCTTAATTTTGTTTTCTTTTGTTTTTTAGTTTCCACCTTTAAGTAAGATCATGTGGTGTTAGTCTTTCTCTAATTTCACATGGCATAATGCCCTCAAAGTCCATCTGTATTGTCCCAAATGGCAAGATTTCATTTTTTTAAATATCTGAGTGATATTTCATTGCATATATGTAAATGCCACATATTTAACCATTATCCAATGATGGACAGTTAGGTTGTTTACCTAATTTATCTTATGTGCATTTATCTTTCTTAAATTGTTTTGAATTAGTGTTTTCTCTTTTTTTTTCTTTTTTCTTTTTCTCCTCTTCAGGGCCACACCTGTGGCCTGTAGAAGTTCCCTGGCTAAGCGTGATTTGGAGCTGCTGGCCTGTGCCAGTACCCAAAAGTAGAATTGTTGGATTTTATGATAGTTCTGTTTTTAATTTTCTGAGGAACCTACATACTGTTTTCCATTTTGGCTGCACCAATTTACATTCTCACCTGCCGTGTACTACTATTCTCTTTTCTCCACCATCCTCACCAATACTTGCTATTTCTGGTCTTTTTGATAATAGCTATTCAGATGGGTATGAGGTGATACCCTGTTGTGGTTTTTGATTTGCATTTCCCTGATGATTAATGAACATCCTCTCATGTACTTGTTGACCATCTGTATATCTTCTCTGGGAAAATGTCTATTCTGATCCTCTGTCAACTTTTAATACAGGTTTTTTTGGTTTTCTGCTGTTGGGTTGTGTGAGCACTTTATGTATTTTGGATATTAACCCCTTATCAGATACATGATGTGCAAATATTTTCTCCTGTTCTGTAGGTTGTCTTTTCATTTATAACTCTGTATTACGTCATTTTGAACCTCTACTGTATTTGGATATATTCATTGTTCTTGAAATTACAGTTCACTTGTCCTTTGATCAGTTTAATATTTAACTTAAATATTATGTATTTTAGCATATATATGTACATATATACATGTATTATCAAGTCAGTCTTTTAAATATGAGTCAAAATTTGTGTTTTAAATTAGCTGCATTTTTTTTTTTTTTTACCCCCTTCACCTGTTTCTCCTCCCCCTACCCTCACCTCTGGCAACCAAGAGTCTCTCTGTGAACTTGGGTTTTTTGTTTCATGTATGTATGTCTTTATTTACTTTGAAGTATAATTGATTTACAGTGTTCATTTCTGCTGTACACAAAGTGATTCAGTTATATAGATATATACACACACACATATATATATATATATATTTTAATATTTTCCGTTATGGTTTATGACAAAATGATGGTTTATGACAAATATTTTCCGTTATGGTTTATGACAAAGTTCTCTGTCCTACACAGCAGGACCTTATTTACCTGTTCTATATAGTTTGCATCTGCTAACCGCAAACTCCCAATCCATCCTCCCTCCACCCCATCCTGCAGCCCCTTGGCAACCATATGTCTGTTCTTTTTTATTCTGTTTCTGTTTCATAAAAGTTCATTTTTATCATTTTTTTTTTACTTTCATTTGTATTTTATACTGGTGTATAGGTGACTTACATACAATACTGTGTTTCAGGTGTACAGCAAATTGATTCAATTACAAATATACACATAGTCATTGTTTTACAGATTCTTTTCTCATATTAGGTTATTACAGAATGTTGAGTAGAATTTCCTGTGCTATACAGAGGTCCTTGTTACCTATCTATTTTGAGTGTGTGTATGTTAGTCCCCAACTCCTAATTTATCCCTCTCCACCACATTTCCCCTTTGGTAACCATAAGTTTGTTTCTGAAGTTTATGAGTGAGTCTTTCTATTTTGTAAATAAGTTCATCTGTATCATTTTTTCAAGATTGTACATATAAGTGATCATACATATATTATTTGTCTGACTTTATTTAGTATGATAATCTCTAGGTCCATCCATGTTGCTCCAAATGGCATTATTTCGTTTTCTTTTATGGCTGCTGAGTAATATTCCATTATGTATATTTGTACATCTTCTTTTTCCATTCTGCCATTGATGGACATTTAGTTTGCTCCCATGTCTTGGTTATTATAAATAGTGCTGCAGTGAACGCTGGGGTGCATGGATCTTTTTGAATTATGTTTTGATGACTATAGATTTATATGTGCCCAGGAGTGAGATTGTTGGATCATATGATAGTTCTGTATTTAGTGTTTTAACCTCTGTATTGTCCTCCGTAGTCGTACCAGCTTACATTCCCACCAACAATGTAGGAGGCTTCCCTTTTCTCCACACCCTCTCCACCATCTATTGTAGACTTTTTGATGATGACCTGACTGATACGAGGTCATACCTCATTATAGTTTTGATTTGCATTTCTCTAATAATTAGTGATGTTGGGCATCTTTTCATGTATTTTTTGGCTGTCTTTGAAGAAATGTCTGTTTAGCTCTTCTGCCTGTTTTCTGATTGGATTTTTTTTTGATGTTGAGCTGCATGAATTGTTTGTACATTTTGGAAATTACTCTCTTATTGGTCATATTCATTTGCAAATATTTTCTCCCATTCTGTGAGTTGTCTTTTTGATTTGTTTATCGTTTCCTTTTCTGTGCGAAAGCTTTTAAGGTTAATTAGGTCCCCCCCACCCTTTTTTTTTTTTGCTTTTTAGAGCTGCACCCCTGACATATGGAATTTCCCAGGCTAGGAGTTGAGTCAGAGCTGCAGCTGCCAACCTATGCTACAGCCACAGCAATGCGGGATCCAGTCCACATCTTTAGCGTACACTGCAGCTCACGACAATGTTGGATCCGTAACCCACTGAGTGAGGCCAAGGATCGAACCCACATCCTCATGGATCCTAGTTGGATATGTTTCTACTGAGCCACAACAGGAATTCCCCCAATATGTTTATTTTGTTTTCATTTTCATTATTCTAAGAGATGGATTCAAAAAGATATTGTTGTGACATATTTCATGGGATGTTTTGCATATTTTTCTCTCAGACTTCTATAGTATTTGGCCTTACATTTGGTTCTTTAATCCATTTTGAGTCTATTTTTGTATATGATGGTTAGAGAATGTTCTGATTTCATTCCTGTATGTGGAGCTGTCCAGTTTTCCCAGCACCACTTACTGAACAGACTGTCTTTTCTCCATTGTATATTCTTGCCTCCTTCGTCATAGATTACTTGACCATAGGTGTATGGGTTTGTTTATGGGCTTTCTGTCCTGTTCCACTGATCTATATTTGTTTTTGTGCCAGTACCAAAACAAAGCAATGCAGTCATACTCTTTTGATGACTGTAGGTTTATAGTATAGTCTGAAGTCAGGGAGCCTGGTTACTCCTGTTTTGATTTTCTTTTTTAAGACTGCTTTGGCTATTTGGGGTCTTTTCTGTTTCCATAAAAATGTTTTAAAAAATTTGTTCTAGTTCTGGGAAAAATGTCTTTGGTAATTTGATAGGAATTGCATTGAAATTGCATTGAATCTGTAGATTGCCTTAGGTAGTATGTTCCTTTTAATGTGTCATTGGATTCATTTTGCTAGTATTTTGTTTAGGATTTTTGCATCTGTGTTCATCACTGATATGGGCCTGTAATTTTCTTTTTTGTGGTATCTTTTTCTGGTTTTGGTATCAGGGTGCTGGTAGCCTCATAAAATGAATTTGGAAGTGTTCCTTCCTCTGTAATTCTTTGGAAGTTTCAGTAACATAGGCGTTAACTCTTCTCTAAATGTTTGATAGAATTTGCCTGTGAAGCCATCAGTCCTGGACTTTTGTTTGTTCAAAGTTTTTAAATCACAGTTTCGGTTTTAGTACTTGTGATCAATCTGTTCATATTTTCTATTTCTTACTTGGTCATTCTTGGAAGATTGTACCTTTCTAAGAATTTGTCCATTTCTTCTAAGTTGTGCATTTTATTGGCATATAGTTACCTCTAGTAGTCTCTTATGATTCTTTTATTTCCATGGTATCAATGGTAACTTCTCCTTTTTTCATTTATAATTTTATTAATTTGAGCCCTCTCCCTTTTTTTCTTGATCATCTGACTAGAGGTTGATCAATATTATTTATCTTTTCAGACAACCAGCTTTTAGGAGTTCCCATTGTGGCTTATCAGTAATGAAGCCAACTAGTATCCATGAGGATGCAGGTTTGATCCCTGGCTTTGGTCAGTGGGTTAAGGATTTGTGAGCTGTGGTGTAGGTCACAGATGTGACTCAGATCCTGTGTTGCTGTGGCTATGGCACAGGCTGGCAGCTGCAGCTCCGATTGGACCCCTAGCCTGCGAACTTATCATGTGTTGCAGCCCTTTAAAGCATAAACAACCCCCCCCAAAAAAAACAACTTTTAGTTTCATTGATCTTTTTTTGTTTGTTTTCTTCATCACTATTCATTTATTTCTGCTCTAGTCTTTATGATTTCTTCTACTAGCTTTGGACTTTGTTCCTTCTCTAGTTGCTTGTCTGCCCCCTGGTGAGTGAAATTGATCTAGGGGCTTGTTCAGGCTTGCTGGTGGGAAGCCCATTTGGTGCCTGCCCACTAGTGGGTGGAACTGGGTCTTGTCCCTCTGGTGGGCCATGTCTAGGGGTGTAATTAGAGGTGGCTGTGTGCCTAGGCCGAATTTTGGCAGCCTCTCTGCTGATGGATGGGGCCATGTTCCCGCCCTGCTGGTTATTTGGCCTGAAGCCTACAGGCTATTGGGTGGGTCCAGATCTTGTTCCAAAATGGCAGCAGCCTCCAGGAGAGGTCACACTGATGATTATTCCCTGGAGCCTTTGCCTCCAGTGTCACGGTGAGCTATAGCCTACCCTGCCTCCCCAGGAGACCCTCCAAGACCTGCAGGTATAGCCCAAAGTTTTATGGAGTACCTGCTTTGCCCTGGGACCCAGTACACGTGAAACCTTGGGTGCACCCTCCCAAGAATGGAGTCTGTTTTCCTAAGTTCTGTGGGGCTCCTACACTCAAGCCCCACTAGCCTTCAACAACAAATGCTCTTGAGGCTTCTCTTCCCAGTGTATGACCCCTAGGCTGGGAACCTGATGTGGGTTTTGGAATTTTCACTCCTGTGGGAGATCCTCCACAGTAGTTATTTCCTAGTTTGTGGGTTGCCCACCTTGGGGGTGTAGGTTTTGCTTATATCACGAAAATGCCCCTCCTCACCTTTCATTGTGGCTTCTTCTCTGTCTTTGGATATAAAATATCTTTTTTGATAGATTTTGGTCTTTTTTTTATAGATGATATGATATGTTTCAGTCTTTCAGCAGTTAGTTGCCCCCTGGTGGGCAAGGTTGGTCCAGGGGCTTGTGCAGGCTTCCTGATGGGAGGGATAGGTATCTGCCCACTGGTGGGTGGAAGTGGGTCCTATCCTGCTGGTGGGCAGGGCCATGTCTAGCAGTGTATTTAGAGGTGGCTGTGAGCTCAGTACAACTTTTAGCAGCCTGTCTGCTGATGGGTGAGGTTGTGTTCCCATCCTGCTGGTTGTTTGGCCTGTACTGGAGCCTTTTGGATGGAGCCAGATCTTGGTGCTAAAATGGCGACGTCTGGGAGAGCTCGGGTTAATCAGTAGTCTGCCACCAGTGTCCTTGCCTCCCCAGAAAGCCCTCCAAGACCCACATGTAGGTATAGACCAGGGTCCTATGGAGTCACCTCTTTGTGCTTGGTCTTTGTGAAACCTTTTGTGTGCCCTCTGGGGGTGGAGTCTGTTTCTCCCAGTTCTGTGGAGCTTCTGCATTCAGGCCCTGCTGACCTTCAAAGCCAAATGCTCTAGGGGTTACTCCTCCTTTGTGAGACCCCCTAGGCTGCAGTGCTTGATGAGGGGCTCAGAACTCTCCTGTGTAAGAACCTCTGCAAAATAATTTTGTAGTTTGTGGGTCAGCAGGTATGGGATTTGATTGTCCCTCAAGTATGGGATCTGATTATGTCATGGAAGCGCCCCGCCTTCCATCTCATTGTGGCCTCTTTTTGTCTTTGGATGTAAAATATCTTTTTTGGTAGGTTCCAGTCTTTTTTGTCAGTGATTGTTGCACAGTTATTTGTGGTTTTGGTAATTTTGTGAGAGGAGAGCTCTAGTCCTTCTCTGCCACCTTGACTTGAATGGAGGGGCTGCTTGTAGTTTGTATGCTGGCTGCCTCTTTCCTCAGAGTGTGCTGTGTGTCTTCCCTTTGATATGGGGTATGCACATACAGTGGCCCATGCCCATTCCAGGGAAAAAGGGGAAACACTAGGCACCTGCCCACAGATCTTGATGGCGGCCCATGCACTTACAAGACAGTGGTGACAGTGCTTGGTACATGTTTGCAGGTCTCATAACAGCATTGGTGGCGCATGCCTACCTCTGGAGTCCACCTATATCATGTTTTTTTTAATTTGCTTTTTTCATTAAAGTATAGTTGCTTTACAGTGTTGTGCCAATTTCTGTTGTTCAGCAAAGTGACCCAGTCATACACAGATATACATTCCTTTTTCTTATATTATCTTCCATCGTGGTCTATCCCAAGAGATTGGATGTAAGTCCCAGTACACCCCATTGCTTATCCATTCTAAATGTAATAATTTGTATCTACTACCCCAAACTCCCAGTCAATCCTACTCTCTCCCCCTTCCCCCTGGGCAACCACAGGTCTGTTTTCTGTCTTCGAGTCTGTTTCTGTTTTGTAGATAGGTTCATTTGTGATTCCACATACAAGTATTATCATACGGTATTTGTCCTTCTCTTTTGGACTTATTTCACTTAGTGTGGGAATCTCTAGTTGCATCTATGTTGCTGCAAATGGTATTATTTTTTTCTTTTTATGACTGAATAGTATTCAATTATAAATATGTACCACATCTTGATCCATTCATCTGTAGGTGGACACTTAGGTTGCTTCCATGTCCTAGATATTGTGAATAGTGCTGCTGTGTCTTTTTTTTCTTTTTTTTAGGTCCGCACCCACGGCACATGGAGGTTCCCAGGCTAGGTATTGAATCTGAGCTGTAGCCACTGGCCTGTGCCACAGCCACAGCAACACAGGATCCAAGCTGTCTGCAGTCTACACTATAGCTCACAGCAATGCCAGATCCTTAACCCACTGAGTGAGGCCAGGGATCAAACCTGCATCCTCATGGATGCTAGTCAAATTTGTTTCCACTAAGCCACGACAGGAACTCTCCGAATAGTGCTGCTATGAACATAGGGATGTTGTGTATCTATTTGAATTGTAGTTTTGTCTGGATAGCTGCCTAGGAGTAGGATTGCTGGATTATATGGTAGTTCTATATTTAGTTTTCTGAGGTACTTATGTACTGTTTTCCATGGTGGTTTTACCAGCTTACATTCCTGCCAGCAGTATAGGAGGGCTCCCTTTTCTCCACATCCTCTCTTATTTGTTAACTTTTTGATAATGGCCATTCTGACCAGTGTGAAGTGATACCTCATTGTAGTTTGTTTTGCGCTCCTCTTTTAATTAGTGATATTGAGCGTCTTTTCATGTGCTTGTTGACCTTCTGTATGTTGTCTTTGGAGAAATGTGTATTTTGGTCTTCTGTCCATTTTTTTTTTTATTGGATTGTTTGCTTTTTCGTTATTGAGTTTTATGAGCTGTTTGTAGATTTGAGAAATTAATCCCTTGTTGGTTGCATCATTTGCATGTGTTTCCCACAAGTGCATAGGTTGCCTTTTGGGTGTGTTTCCTTTTTTGGCGGGGGGCGGGAGGGGCGGGCGGCGTACTGTGACAGTGAAAGTTCCCAGGCTAGGGGTCAAATCAGATCTGCAGCTGCTGGCCTCCACCACAGCTCACAGCAATGCTGGATTCTTAATATCCTGAGCAAGGCATTGAACCCACGTCTTCATGGATACTAGTCAGGTTTGTAACCTTCTGAGCCACAACGGGAACTCTAGTCATTTTTTTTGTCTCTGGTTTCCTTTGCTGTTCAAAAATTTGTAAGTTTGATTAGGTCCCATTTGTTTACTTTTGCTTTTATTTTTAAGAAACTGACCTAAGAAAAAACTGCTACAATTTATGTCAGAAAACGTTTTGCCAGTGTTCTCTTCTGCAGTTTTATGGTATATATAAGTCTTTAAGTCATTTTAAATTTACTTTTTTTTAATTTCTACAAATCATTTATTTTGTAATACAGAATAATTTTATCATTTATCCTGTAAATTCAGAATACACAAAGTACTTGTAAAACTAAATAAGAAAACAAACAGCCTAAATAAAAATGTGCAAAAATTTTTAAAAGACCAAAGAATACATATGCATAGCAGATACGCACATGAAGGTTTTCAGCATAATTGATCATTGGAGATATGCAAATTTTTTTAACTTAATGGATTTTATTTCAATTACAGGTGTATGTAAATCATCACAAGTCAATTTGCTAGATTTTGTGTCCCAAACCCACAGTCATCCCCCTACCCCCCAGATTGTCTTATTTGAAAAACCAAGGTTTTCCAAAGTCTGTGAGTCATTGTCTGTTCTGCAAAGTTCATTGTGTCTTTTTAGTTTCCACATGTAAGTGGTAGCATTGGGTGTTGCTGTCTAATTGTCTGACTGGTTTCACTTCGCATGATAATTTCTAGGTCCATCCATGTTGCTGTAAATGTTGGTGATACGTTCCTTTTAATGGCTTAGTAATATTCCATTGTGTGTATGTACCACATCTTCCCTATCCACCCCTCTGTCGATGGTCATTTAGGTTGTTTCCATGACCTGGCTGTTGCATAGAGTGCTGCAGTGAACAGTGGAGTGCATGTGTCTTTTCGAGTCATGGTTTCCGCTGGATAGATGCCCAGGAGTGGGATTGCTGGATCAAATTGTAATTCTATTTTGAGTTTTCTGAGGAATCTCCATACTGTTTTCCACAGTGGTTGCACCAATTTGCATACCCACCAACAATGTAATAGGGATCCTTTTTCTCCACACCCTCTCCAGCACTTATTGTTTGTAGACTTTTTGATGATGGCCATTCTGGCTGGTGTAAGGTGGTACCTCATAGTGGTTTTGATTTGCATTTCTCTAACGAGGAGCAATGTTGAACATCTTTTCATGTGTTTATTTGCCATCTGCATGTCTTCTTTGGAGAATTGTCTGCCTAGATCCTCTGCCCATTTTTCGATGGGGTTGTTTGTTTCTTTGGTATTGAGCTGTAGGACGTGTTTGTAAATTTTGGAGATGAATCCCTTGTCAGTCGATTCATTTGCAAATATTTTCTCCCATTCTGTGGGTTGTCTTTTCGTTTTGTTTAGGGTTTCCTTTTCTGTGCAGAAACTTTGAAGTTTAATTAAGTCCCATTTGTTTATTTCTCTTTTTATTGTCCTTACTCTGACGTATGGGTCTCAGAAGATGTTGCTTTCATTTATGTCAGAGAGTGTTTGGCCTGTATGTCCTCTAAGAGTTTTATGGTATCTGGTCTTATATCTAGATCTTTAATCCATTTTGAGTTTATTTTTGTGCATGGTATTAGGAAGTGTTCTGGTTTCATTTTTTTACATGTAGCTGTCCAGTTTTCCCAGCACCACTTATTGAAGAGGCT
>PVHT020003426.1:1897568-1907976 GCA_004024745.2 Catagonus wagneri | reverse complement strand
CTATAGATGCGTGGATTTAATTCTGGGCTTTCTATCCTGTTGCACTGATCTATATTTCTGTCTTTGTGCCAGTACTATGCAGTTTTGATGACTGTAGCTTTGTAGTAGAGTCTGAAGTCAGGGAGCCTGATTCCTCCAGCTCCATTTTTCTTTTTCAGGATGTCTTTGGCTATTCTGGGTTTTTTGTGTTTCCAGACAAACTTTAAACTATTTTGTTCTAGTTCTGTGTAAAAGGTCCTTGGTAATTTGATAGGGATTGCATTGAATGTGTAGATTGCCTTGGTCATTTTGATAATATTGACTCTTCCAATCCAAGAGCATGGTATGTCTTTCCACCTGTTTAAGTCATCCTTGATTTCTTTCATCAGCGCCTTATAATTTTCAGAGTACAGGTCTTTTGTCTCTTTAGGCAGGTTTATGCCTAAGTATTTGATTGTTTTTGATGCTATGGTAAATGGGATTGCTTCCCTAATTTCTCTTTCTGATCTTTCATTGTTAGTATATAGAAATGCAGTCAATTTCTGTGTATTAATTTTGTAGCCTGCAACTTTGCCAGATTCGTTGATGAGCTCTAACAGTTTTCTGGTAGAATCTTTAGGATTCTCTAGGTAAAGTATGTCATCTGCAAAAAGTGATAGTTTGACATCTTCTTTTCCAATTTGGATTCCTTTTATTTCTTTTTCTTCTCTGATTGCTGTTGCTAGGACTTCCAGAACTATGTTGAATAGTAGTGGCGAGAGTGGACATCCCTGTCTTGTTCCGGATCTCATCGGGAATTCTTTCAGCTTTTCACCATTGAGAATGATGTTAGCTCTGGGTTTGTCATAGATGGCCTTGATTATGTTGAGGTAGGTTCCCCCTATGCCCACTTTCTGAAGGGTTTTTTGTAATTAGAAATGGGTGTTGGATTTTGTCAAAGGCTTTTTCTGCCTCTATGGAGAGGATCATATGGTTTTTATTCTTCAGTTTGTTAACGTGGTGTATCACACTGATTGATTTGCCGATATTGAAGAATCCTTGCATCCCTGGGATAAATCCCACTTGATCGTGGTGTACAATCCTTTTAATGTATTGTTGGATTCGGTTGGCTTGTATTTTGTTGAGAATTTTTGCATCTATGTTCATCAGTGATATTGCCCTGTAATTTTCTTTTTTTTGTGATATCTTTGTCTGGTTTTGGTATCAGGGTGATGGTTGCCTCATAGAATGAGTTTGGGAGTGTCCCTTCCTATGCAATTTTTTTGGAAGAGCTTCAGAAGGATAGGCGTTAACTCTTCTCTAAATGTTTGATAGAATTCACCTGTGAAGCCATCTGGTCCTGGACTTTTGTTTGTGGGAAGTTTTTTAATCACAGTTTCAATTTCAGAACTTGTGATTGGTCTATTCATATTTTCTATTTCATCTTGGTTTAGTCTTGGGAGATTGTACTTTTCTAAGAATGTGTCCATTTCTTCTAGGTTTTCCATTTTATTGCCATATAATTGCATATAGTAGTCTCTTATGATCCTTTGTATTTCTGTGATGCCTGTTGTGACTTCTCCTTTTTCATTTCTAATTTGATTGATTTGTGTCCTCTCTCTTTTTTTCTTGATAAGTCTGGCTAAGGGTTTATCAATTTTGTTGATCTGTTCAAAGAACCAGCTTTTGGTTTCATTGATCTTTTCTATGGTTTTCTTCATTTCTATTTCATTGATTTCTGCTCTGATCTTTATGATTTTTTTTCTTCTACTAACCTTAGGTCTTGTCTGTTCTTCCGTCTCTAGCTGCTTTAGATGTAAAGTTAGGTTGTTTATTTGAGCTTTTTCTTGTGTCCTGAGGTAGGCTTGTATTGGTATAAACTTTCCTCTTAGAACTGCTTTTGCTGCATCCCAGAGGTTTTGGGGTATGGTGTCTTTGTTGTCATTTGCTTCTAGGTATTTTTTAATTTCCTCTCTGATTTCTTCAGTGATCCATTGGTTATTGGGTAGCGTGTTGTTTAGTCTCCACGTATTTGTATTTTTGGCCATTTTTTTCTTGTTGATTTCCAGTCGTATAGCATTGTGGTCAGAGAAGATGCTTGAAATGATTTCAATTTTCTTAAAGTTACTGAGGCTTGATTTCTAGCTCAGGATCTGATCAATCTTAGAGAATGTTCCATGCGAACTTGAGAAGAATGTGTATTCTGTTTCTTTTGGATGGAATGTCCTATAAATATCTATTAAGTCCTTCTGATCTAATGCTTCATTCAGGGCCTGTGTTTCCTTATTGATTTTCTGTCCATTGCTGTAAGTGGGGTGTTAAAGTCCCCCACTATGATGGTGTTCTTGTTGATTTCTCCTTTTAAGGTTGTTAGCAGTTGCCTTATATATTGTGGTGATCTTATGTTGGGTGCATAGATATTTAAAATGGTTATATCTTCTCCTTGGATTGATCCTTTGATCATCATGTAGTGCCCTTCCTTGTCTCTTAAAATGTTCTTCATCTTAAAGTCTATTTTGTCTGATAGGAGTATTGCTACTCTGGCTTTCCTTTGATGCCCGTTTGCATGGAATATTTTCTTCCATCCTCTCACTTTCAATTTGTATATGTCCCTAGAAGTGAAGTGGGTCTCTTGAAAACAGCATATATATATATGGGTCTTGTTTTTGTATCCATTCGGCTAGTCTTTGTCTTTTGGTTGGGGCATTCAGTCCATTAACATTGAAGTTAATTATTGATATATATGTTCTTATTGCCATTGTATTAACTGTTTGGGGTTTTTGTTGCTCTTTTTTCCTTCCCTAATTCTCTTGTTGTTTCCTCTCACAAGGTGGCTATCTTTAATGTTGTATTTGAGTTGATTTTTCTTATTTGTTTATCAATTGTAGATTTTTGGTTTGTGGTTACGCTGAAGTTTTGATATAGGAGTCTATATATAACTGAGATTGTTTTAAGTTGTTGGTTTCTTAATTGCACGTGCTTCTCCAGTGACCTGCATTTGTGCTCTCTTCTCATGATTTCTGATTTTGGTAGCATAATTGTGCATGGATGGTTTAGTATCTTTACTGTATATATGCCTTTATTGGTGGGCCTTGTCATTTGTGGTGTTTTTGTTTGTGGTTGTGGCCTTTTCTTTTCTGCCTAGAGAAGTTCCTTTAAGATTTGTTGTAAAGCTGGTTTAGTGTTGCAGAAATCTCTTAGCTTTTGCTTATCTGTAAAGGTTTTGATCTCTTCTTCCAATCTGAATGAGAGCCTTGCTGGATAAAGTAATCTTGGTTGGAAGTTTTTCCCTTTCATCACATTAAGTATATCATGCCACTCCCTTCTGGCCTGTAGAGTTTCAGCTGAAAACTCTGCTGATAACCTTATTGGGGTTCCCTTGTATGTCATTTGTTTCTTTTCCCTAGCTGCTTTCAGTATTTTCTCTTTGTCTTTAATTTTGGTCATTTTGATTAATATGTGTCTGGGGGTGTTCCTCCTTGGGTTTATTTTATATGGTACTCGTTGTGCTTCCTGGATTTGAGTGAGTGGTTCCTTGCCCATATTAGGAAAGTTTTCGGCTATAATCTCCTCGAATATTTTCTCTCTCTTCTCCCTCTGGCACCCCTGTAATACATATGTTGGTGCATTTAACATTATCCCAGAGTTCTCTGAGACTCTGCTCATTTCCTTTCAATCTTTTATCTCTTTTCTCTTCTGCATTAGTGATTTCCACTAATCTGTCCTCCACCTCACTGATTCATTCTTCTGCCTCCTGTATTCTACTGTTGGCTGCTTCTAAGGAATTTTTTATTTCAGTTATTATATTTTGCATCTCTTCTTAATTTTTGCATCTTGTATTTCTTTGCTCAGTGTTTCCTGTAAATTATCAATCTTCGCCTCCAGTTTATTTCCAATGCCTTGCATCATCTTCAGAATCAACAGTCTAAAATCTCTTTCTGAGAGGCTGATAATCTCCTCATCACTGAGCTGTTTTTCTGGGCTTTTCTCTTTCTCCCTTATCTGAGTTAGAGTTTTCTCTCTTTTCATTTTTACAGGTTTTTGGTGTGAAGATCTTTTGGCAACAATAGAGTTGTAGCCTCCCTTAGTTCAGGTGTTTGCCTCCCCTGTGGCTAAAGCTGGTATGGAGGGGGCTTGCTGTAGGCTTCCTGATGGGAGGGAGTGATGCCTGCTCACTGGTAGGTGGGGTTGATTCCTCTCCCTCTGATGGGTGAGGCTTTGTCTCTGGATGAGATTAGAGGCTGCCTGAGGGGTCTTTAGGCAGTCTATTTTCTGATGGGTGGGGCTGTGATCCCACCTGGATTATTGTTTGGCCTGGGGCTTCTCAGCGCTGGTGGGAGGGACCAGATTTTCCCAGAAATGGCCCCCTCCAGAGAAATGCAGGCTGCTGAATGTCCCCGAGCTTCACCTCCAATGTCCTTCCCCCACAACAAGCCACAGTCACCCCTGTTTTCCCAGGAGATCCTCCAAGAATTGCAGTCAGGTTCCACCCGGATTCCTATGGAGACTGCTTTGCCCTGGGACCCAGTGCATGTGAAAGTCTGTGTGTGCCTTTCAAGAATGGGGTCTCTGTTTCCCCCAGTCCCATGGAGCTCCTGCACACAAGCCCCGCTGGCCTTCGATGCCAGATGCTCTGGGGGCTCTTTCTGCCTGTGCCAGATCTCCAGGCATGGTAATTTGACATGGGGCTCAGAACTCTCAGTCTTGTAGGTGAATCTCTGTGATATAGTTACTTTCCAGTCTGTGGGGCTTCCCATCCGGGAGGTATGGGGTTGCTTCTATCGTGTAATCACCCCTCCTACCTCTTGATGTGGTCTCCTCTTTGTCTTTTGGAGCAGAATATCTTTTTTGGAAGTTTACAGTCCATTTGGTTGAAGGTTGCTCGGCATTTGGTTGTAGTTTTGCCGTTTTTTGGGAGAGAAGTTGAGGTCCAGTCCTTCTATTCTGCCATCTTAATCCCAGGATGTAAATTTACTTTGTATAAGACAGGAGGGTGTATTCTAGTTTCATTGATTTACATGTACCTATCAAGTTTTCCCAAAACCCCTCCTGAAGAGACTGTTTCTTAGAGTTTTGCCTCCTTTGTTGAATATTAATTGACCACATGTGTATGGTTTATTTCTGGGCCCTCTGTTCTGTTCCATTGATGCATGTTTGTTTTTGTGCCAGTATATATTGTTTTGATTACTGTAGCTTTGTAGTCTTGTCTGAAGTCTGAGAGGGTTATACCTCCTGTTTTGTTCTTTTTCCTTAAGATTGCTTTGACAGTTCTAGATCTTTTATGGTTCCATATAAATTTTTGGATTATTTGTTGTAATTATGTGGAAAATGTCATGGGTAATTTGATAGGGATTGCATTAAATCTGTACATTGCTTTGGGGAGTATGGCCATTTTAATGATACTAGTTCTTCCAGTCCATGAACATGGACTATCTTTTCATTTCTTTGAACCCTCCTTAATTTCCTTGATTAATGTTTTATAGTTCTTAGCATACAAGTCTTTCTCCTCCTTGGTCAGGTTTATTCCTAGGTATTTAATTTTGGGGGGTGCAGCTTTATTTTTTTGTCTTTTTGCCTTTTTTTTTTTTAATCTAGAGCCGCTCCCGCGGCATAGGGAGGTTCCCAGGCTAGGGGTCTAACAGGAGCTGTAGCCACCGGCCTTCGCCACAGCCACAGCAACGGGGAATCTGAGCTGCGTCTGCAACCTACACCACAGCTCACGGCAACACCGGATCCTTAACCCACTGAGCAAGGCCAGGGATCGAACCCGCAACCTCATGGTTCTTAGTCAGATTTGTTAACCACTGAGCCACGAAGGGAACTCCTGGGGGGGTGCAACTTTAAAAAGTATTGTGTTTTTATATTTCTTTTCTGATATTTCATTGTTAGTATACTGAAATTAATGTTTTCTGAATGTTAATCTTGTATCCTGCTACTTTCCTGAATTTGTTGATCAGTTCAAGTAGTTTTTATATGGAGCTGTTAGGGTTTCATATATATATATAGCATCATGTCATCTGCGTAGAGTGATAATTTTACCTCTTCTCTTCCAATTTGGATACCTTTTATTTCTTTTGTTTGTCTGATTGCTGTAGCTAGGACTTCCAATACTATGTTGAATAAAAGTACTGAGAGTGGGCATCCTTGTCTAGTTACAGCTTTTTGCAGGAATGCTTTCAGCTTTTCTCTATTGAGTATTAATTATATTGGCTGTGGGTTTATCATAAAGGGGTTTTTATTATGTTGAGGTATGTTCCCTCTGTACCCACTTTGGTAAGAATTTTTATCATGAATGGATGTTGGATTTTGTCAGATGCCTTTGCTGCATCTATTGAGATGATCATATGGTTTTTCACTTTTCTTTTGTTAATGTGGTATATGACATTGATTTGTGTATGTTGAACCATCCCTTTGAACTTGGGATGAATCCTACTTGGTTGTGGTATTTGATCTTTTTTATACGTTGTTGAATTTGGTTGGCTAAAATATGTTGGGAATTTTTGCATCTATATTCATCAAAGTCAGTGACCTATAGTTTTCTTTCCTGGGAGTATCTTGTCTGGTTTTGATATTAGGGTGGTGGTGGCTTCACAGAATGTCTTTGGAAGTGTTCATTCTTCTTCAGCCTTTTGGAAAAGTTTAAGAAGGATGAGTATATAAGTTCTTCTTTGTATGTGTGGTAGAATTCACCTATGAAGTCCTGGGCTTTTGTGTGTTGTAGGGAGTGTTTTTATTATATATTCAATTTCATTTCTAGTGATCCGCCTGTTGAGTTGATCTCTTTCTTCTTGATTCAGTTTTGGTGGGCTTGTCAAATTTATTGGCATATAATTTTTCGTTGTATTCTCTTATGGGGTTTTTGTGTGTGTGTGTGTGTTTCTGAAGTATACCTTGAGATTTCTCCTTTTTCATATCTTTTTTTTTTTTGAGTTCTTTCTCTCTTCTAGGTGAGTCTGGCCAGAGTTTTGTTGATTTTGTTGATTTCCTCTCTGATCTTTATGATTTCTTTTCTTCTGCTGACTTTAGGTTTTTTTGTTCTTCTGTTCAAATTCTTTTAAGTTGCTGAGGAAGGCCTGTATCGCTATGAACTTCCCTCTAAGAACGGTTTTTGCAACATGCCATAGATTTTGAATGGTTGTGTTTACATTACCATTTGTCTTGCAGTTTTTTTTTAATTTCTGTTTTGATTTCCTCCTTGACCCATTGGTTTTTTAATTAGCAGGTTGTTTAGTCTACGCATAGTTTTTTCTCATTTCTTTTTCTGTGGTTGATTTCTGCTTTCATGCCATTGTGGTCAGAGAAGATGCTTGAAATATTTTCTACATTCTTAAATTTGTTGAGGTTAGTTTTGTACCCCAGTATGTGGTCAATCCTAGTGCATGTTTCAGGTGCACTTGAAAAGAATGTATATTATGTGTTTTTTGGATATAATGTCCTACAAATATCAATTGAACCTAAGTGTACTATTGTGTCACTTAGGAGATTTTTTGCCTTATTGATTTTCTGTCTAGAAGATCTGTCCATTAATGTGAAAGTGGTATTAAAGTCCCCTACTGTTACTGTATTCCCATCAATTTCTCCTTTTGTGTCTATCAGTATTTGTTTTATGTATTTGGGTGTTCCTATATTAGGGGCATATATATTGACAAATGTAACAATCTCTTCTTGAATTGATCCTTTGATCATTAAATAGTGTACTTCGTCTTTCTTTATGGCTTTTGTTTTAAAGTCTGTTTTGTCTGATATGAGTATTGCAGCTCTCACTTTCCAGTCTTTTCCATTTGCATGAAATTCTTTTTCCATCCCTTCACTTTCAGTTTATATGTGTCCCTTATATATGTAGTCTTTTATTGCTCTGTATAAATTTTAGGATTATTTTTTCTAGTTCTGTGAAAAATGTCATGGGCAATTTGATAGGGCTCACAGAAAATCTGTAGATTGCTTTGGGCAGTATGGCCATTGTAACGATTTTAATTCACCCAGTTCTAGAGAATGGGTTATCTTTCCATTTCTTTGAATCCTTTTTAATTTTCTTTATTAATATTTTATAGTTCTCAGACTATGAATTTTTAACCTCCTTGGTTAGGTTTATTCCTAATTATTTTCTTTTCTTTCTTTTTTTTTTTCTTGGTGCAACTTTTATTTTTTATTTTTTTTTATTTTTTTGCCTTTTGTCATTTTATGGCCGCACTCGCGGCATGTGGAGATTCCCAGGCTAGGGGTCTAATCGGAGCTGTGGCCACTGGCCTGCGCCGCAGCCACAGCAACGCAGGATCCAAGCCGCGTCTGCAACCTACACCACAGCTCACAGCAACGCCGGATCGTTAACCCACTGAGCAAGGGCAGTGATCAAACCCGCAACCTCATGGTTCCTAGTCGGATTCGTTAACCACTGCGCCACGACGGGAACTCCGGTGCAACTTTTAAAAGTACTTTTTTAACATTCCATTTCATTGTGGGTGGAAAGAAATACACCCGATATCTGTATGTTAATCTTTATCATGCTACCTTATTGAGTTCATTTGTCAATTCTAGTAGTTTTGGTCGTTTGTTTTAAAGACCAGATATAAGATAGATCACTTGGCATCTGGTATTTGTCTTTCTCTGACTTATCTAACATAATGTCCTTGAGGTCCATCCATACCATAGTGAATGGCAAAATTTTATTCTTTTTTGTAGCAAAATAACCCATTGTGTGTCTATGCCACAATTTCTTTTCTTTCTTCCTTTCTTTCTTTCCTTCCTTCCTTCCTTCCTTCCTCCCTCCCTCCCTCCCTGCCTCCCTCCTTCCTTCCTTCTTTCTTTCTTTCTTTTGCCTTTTATGGCCACACCTGTGTGGCATATGGAAGTTCCCAAGCTATGGGTTGAATTGAAGGTGCAGCTGCTGGCCTACACCACAGGTTCTGAGCCGCATCTGCTATCTACACCACAGCTCACAGCAATGCCTAATACTAAGGCCTCTGAACGAGGCCAGGAATTAAACCTGTGTCCTCATGGATGCTAGTCAGGTTCATTACCACTGAGCCACAGTGGGAACTCCTGACAAAATTTCTTTATCCATTCATCCCTTCAGTGGACACTTGGGTTGTTTTCATATCTTGGCCATTGTAAATAGTGCTATAGTGAATATGGGGGTACATATGTCTTTTCTAATTAGTGTTTTCATTTTCTTACAGTAAATAGCTAAAAGTGGAATTGCTGGATCATATGGGAGCTCTATTTTTTTTTTTTCTTTTGAGAAACATCCATACTGTTTTCCATAGTGGCTGTACCAGTTACATTTTTACTAACAATGCACAAGGGTTCCCTTAAAACTACATCTTTGCCAACATTTTCTATTTCTTGTCATTTTGATAATAGCCATTCTGACAGGTGCACGGTGTTACTTCATTGTGGTTTTGATTTGCACTTCCCTGATGATTAGTGATGCTGCAGCTTTCATTTGCCTGTTGGCCATCTGTATGTGTTCTTTGGAAAAGTGCCTGTTCACATCTTCTGCCCAATTTTTAATTGGATTGTTTGGTTTTTTGCTTTTGAATATTTTGATATCAACCTATATGATATATAGGATTAGTAAATATTCTCTCCATTGTACATAGCCTGTTCAGGTTTTTGATAATTTCTTTTGCTGTCCATAAGCTTTTTTCAAAGTTTAGTTTTATTTATTTTTCCATTACTTAATGAATTTTATTACAATTATAGGTGTACAAAAATCCTCACAACCAAATTTTATAGCATTTCCATCCCAAACCCTTAGTGAATCCGCCCACCCCCCAACTTATCTCATTTGAAAACCATAGGTTTTCCAAAGTCTGAGTCAGTATCTGCTCTGCAGAGAAGTTCGTTGTGTCTTTTCTTTAGTTTCCACATGTTAAGTGGTAGCATTTGATGTTGGTATCTCATTGTCTGACTGGTTTCACTTCGCATGATAATTTCTAGGTCCATCCATGTTGCTATAAATGTTGCTATAAATATTACTTTCCTTTTAATGGCTGAGTTATATTCCATTGTGTGTATGTACCACATCTTCCCTATCCACTCCTCTGTCGATGGGCATTTACGTTGTTTCCATGACTTGGCTATTGTATAGAGTGCGGCAGTGAACAGTGGAGTACACGTGTCTTTTCGAGTCATGGTTTTCCCTGGATAGATGGCCCTGGAGTGGGATTGCTGGATCAAATGGTAATTCTATTTTGAGTTTTCTGAGGAATCTCCATACTGTTTTCCACAGTGGTTGCACCAGTTTGCATCCCCACCAACAGTGTAATAGGGATCCTTTTTCTCCACACCCTCTCCAGCACTTATTGTTTGTAGACTTTTTGATGATGGCCATTCTGGCCGGTGTAAGGTGGTACCTCATAGTGGTTTTGATTTGCATTTCTCTAATGAGGAGCGATGTTGAACATCTTTTCATGTGTTTATTTGCCATCTGCATGTCTTCTTTGGAGAA
>PVHT020003426.1:1868101-1896568 GCA_004024745.2 Catagonus wagneri | reverse complement strand
CACCAACAGTGTAATAGGGATCCTTTTTCTCCACACCCTCTCCAGCACTTATTGTTTGTAGACTTTTTGATGATGGCCATTCTGGCCGGTGTAAGGTGGTACCTCATAGTGGTTTTGATTTGCATTTCTCTAATGAGGAGCGATGTTGAACATCTTTTCATGTGTTTATTTGCCATCTGCATGTCTTCTTTGGAGAATTCTCTACCTGGATTCTCTGCCCATTTTTTTGATGGGGTTGTTTGTTTCTTTGGTATTGAGCTGTAGGACGTGTTTATAAATTTTGGAGATGAATCCCTTGTCAGTCGATTCATTTGCAAATATTTTCTCCCATCCTGTGGGTTGTCTTTTTGTTTTGTTTAGGGTTTCCTTTTCTGTGCAGAAACTTTGAAGTTTAAATAAATCCCATTTGTTTATTTCTCTTTTTATTGTCCTTACTCTGACATATGGGTCTCAGAGGATGTTGCTTTCATTTATGTCAGAGAGTGTTTGGCCTGTATGTCCTCTAAGAGTTTTATGGTATCTGGTCTTATATTTAGATCTTTAATCCATTTTGAGTTTATTTTTGTGCATGGTGTTAGGAAGTGTTCTGGTTTCATTTTTTTACATGTAGCTGTCCAGTTTTCCCAGCACCACTTACAGAAGAGGCTGTCCTTTCTCCAATGTATATTCTTGCCTCCTTCGTCATAAATTAGTTGACTATAGGTGTGTGGATTTAATTCTGGGCTTTCTGTCCTTTTCCATGATTCTATATTTGTATGTTTGTGCCACTACCATACGGTTTTGATGACTGTAGCTTTATAGTATAGAGTCTGAAGTCAGGGAGCCTGATTCCTCCAGCTCCATTTTTCTTTTTCAGGATGTCTTTGGCTATTCTGGGTCTTCTGTGCTTCCTAACAAATTTTAAAGTATTTTGTTCTAGTTCTTTGAAGAATGCCCTTGGTAATTTGATAGGGATTGCATTGAATGTGTAGATTGCCTTGGTCATTTTGATAATATTGACTCTTCCAATCCAAGAGCATGGGATGTCTTTCCATCTGTTCATATCACCCTTGATTTCCTTCATCAGTGTCTTACAGTTTTCAGAGTACATGTCTTTTGCCTCTTTAGGCAGGTTTATTCCTAAGTATTTGATTCTTTCTGATGTGATGGTAAATGGGATTGCTTCCCTATTTCTCTTTCTGATCTTTCCTTGTTAGTATATAGAAATTTAGTTGATTTCTGGGTATTAATTTTGTATCCTGCAACTTTGCCAAATTCATTGATGAGCTCTAATAGTTTTCTGGTAGAGTCTTTAGGATTCTCTAGGTATGATATCATGTCAGCTGCAAACAGTGATAGTCTGACTTCTTCCTTTCCAATTTGGATTCCTTTTATTTCTTTTACTTCTCTGATTGCTGCGGCTAGGACTTCCAAAATTATGCTGAATAGCAGTGGCGAGAGTGGACATCCCTGTCTTGTTCCTGATCTCAGTGGGAATTCTTTCAGCTTTTCACCATTGAGAATGATGTGAACTCTGGGTTTGTCATAGATGGCCTTGATTATGTTGAGGTAGGTTCCCCCTATGCCCACGTTCTGAAGGATTTTTATCAGAAATGGGTGTTGGATTTTGTCAAAGGCTTTTTCTGCATCTGTTGAGAGGATCATATGGTTTTTATTATTCAGTTTGTTAACGTGGTGTATCACACTGATTGATTTGCAGATATTGAAGAATCCTTGCATCCCTGGGATAAATCCCACTTGATCATGATGTGCAGTCCTTTTAATGTATTGTTGAATTTGGTTGGCTAGTATTTGTTGTGGATTTTTGCATCTATGTTCATCAGTGAAATTGGCCTGTAATTTTCTTTTTTTGTGGTATCTTTGTCTGGTTTTGGTATCAGGGTGATGGTTGCCTCATAGAATGAGTTTGGGAGTGTCCCTTCCTATGCAATTTTTTTGGAAGAGTTTCAGAAGGATAGGCGTTAACTCTTCTCTAAATGTTTGATAGAATTCACCTGTGAAGCCATCTGGTCCTGGACTTTTGTTTGTGGGAAGTTTTTTAATCACAGTTTCAATTTCAGAACTTGTGATTGGTCCATTCATATTTTCTATTTCATCTTGGTTTAGTCTTGGGAGATTGTACTTTTCTAAGAATGTGTCCATTTCTTCTAGGTTTTCCATTTTATTGCCATATAGTTGCATATAGTAGTCTCTTATGATCCTTTATATTTCTGTGATGTCCATTGTTACTTCTCCTTTTTCATTTCTAATTTTATTGATTTGTGGCCTCTCTTTTTCTTGATAAGTCTGGCTAGGGTTTATCAATTTTGTTGATCTTTTCAAAGAACCAGCTTTTAGGTTCATTGATCTTTTCTGTGGTTTTTTTTTTCTATTTCATTGATTTCTGCTCTGATCTTTATGATTTTTTTTCTTCTACTAACCTTAGGTCTTGTCTGTTCTTCCGTCTCTAGCTGCTTTAGATGTAAAGTTAGGTTGTTTATTTGAGCTTTTTCTTGTGTCCTGAGGTAGGCTTGTATTGGTATAAACTTTCCTCTTAGAACTGCTTTTGCTGCGTCTCAGAGGTTTTGGAGTGTCGTGTCTTTGTTGTCATTTGCTTCTAGGTATTTTTAAATTTCCTCTTTGATTTCTTAAGTGATCCATTGGTTGCTTAGTAGCATGTTGTTTAGTCTCCACGTGTTTGTGTTTTTTGCTGTTTTTTTCTTGTTGATTTCCAGTCATATAGCATTGTGATCAGAAAAGATGCTTGATATGATTGCAATTTCTTAAAGTTACTGAGGCTTGACTTGTAGCCCAGGATGTGATCAATCTTAGAGAATGTTCCGTGCACACTGAAGAATGTGTATTCTGTTGCTTTTGGATGGAATGTCCTATAAATAGCTATTAAGTCCATCTGATCTAATGCTTCATTCCGGGCCTGTGTTTCCGTATTGATTTTCTGTCTTGATGATCTATCCATTGCTGTAATTGGGGTGTTAAAGTCCCCTGCTATGATGGTGTTATTGTTGATTTCTCCTTTTAAGGTTGTTAGCAGTTGCCTTATATATTGTGGTGATCCTATGTTGCATGCAATGATATTTAAAATTGTTATATCTTCTTCTTGGATTGATCCTTTGATCATTGTGTAGTGCCCTTACTTGTCTCCTAAAATGTTCTTCATTTTAAGGTCTATTTTGTCTGATGATATAAGTATTGCTACTCCGGCTTTCTTTTGATTCCCGTTTGCATGGAATATTTTCTTCCATCCTCTCACTTTCAATTTGTATGTGTCCCTAAGAAGTGAAGTGGGTCTTGTTTTTGTGTCCATTCATCTAGTCTGTGTCTTTTGGTTGGGGCATTCAGTCCATTAACATTTAAGGTAATTATTAATAATTGTGTTCTTATTGCTGTTTTATTAACTGTTACGGATTTTTGTTGCTCTTTTTTCTTCCCTTCTCTTGTTGTCTCCTCTTGTGGTTTGATGACTATTTTTAATTTTGTACTTGAGCTGATTTTTATTTGATTGTGTATCAATTGTAGATTTTTGGTTTGCAGTAACCCTGAAGTTTTGATATAGGAGTCTATATATATATAAATGAGATTGTTTTAAGTTGTTGGTTTCTTAATTGCACATGCATCTCCAGTGTCCTGCATTTGTGCTCTCCTCTCGTGATTTCTGATTTTGGTAGCACAATTGTACATGGATGATTTAGTATCTTTACAGTATATATGCCTTTATTGGTGAACCTTGTCATTTGTGGTGTTTTTATTTCTCGGTGTGGCTTTTTTTTGTTTTTCCTCCTAGAGAAGTTCCTTTAGTATTTATTGTAAAGCTGGTTTAGTGTTGCAGAAATCTCTTAGCTTCTGCTTATCTGTAAAGGTTTTGATTTCTCCTTCAAATCTGAATGAGAGCCTTGCTGGGTAAAGTAATTTTGGTTGGAAGTTTTTTACTTTCATCACGTTAAGTATATCATGCTACTTCCTTCTGGCCTGCAGGGTTTCTGCTGATAACTTTATTGGGGTTCCCTTGTATGTTATTTGTTTCTTTTCCCTAGCTGCTTTCAGTATTTTTTCTTTGTCCTTAATTTTGGTCATTTTGATTAATACGTGTCTCGGGGTGTTCCTCCTTGGGTTTATTTTATATGGTACTTGTTGCGGTTTCTGGATTTGAGTGAGTGGTTCCTTTCCCATATTAGGAAAGTTTTCGGCTATAATCTCCTCGAATATTTTCTCTCTCTTCTCCCTCTGGCACCCCTATAATACATATGTTGGTGCGTTTAACATTATCCCAGAGTTCTCTGAGACTCTGCTCATTTCCTTTTAATCTTTTATCTCTTTTCTGAATTAGTGATTTCCACTCGTCTGTTCTTTACCTCACTGATTCGTTCTTCTGCCTCTCGTATTCTACTGTTGGCTGCTTCTAATGAATTTTTTATTTCAGTTGTTGTATTTTGCATCTCTTCTTGCTTAATTTTTACATCTTGTATTTCTTTGCTCAGTGTTTCCTGTAAATTATCAATCTTTGCCTCCAGTTTCTTTCCAATGTCTTGCATCATCTTCAGCATCAACAGTCTTTTTCCAGGAGGCTGATAATCTCATCACTGAGCTGTTTTTCTGGGGTTTTTTCTTTTTCTCTTATCTGAGTTACAGTTTTCTGTCCTTTCGTTTTTATAGGTTTTTGGTGTGGTGTCCTTTTTGCAGACAATAGAGTTGTAGCCTCTCTTACTTCTGGTGTTTGCCTCCCCTGTGGCTGAAGTTGGTATGCGGTGGGGGGGCTTGCTGTAGGCTTCCTGATGGGAGGGACTGGTGCCTGCCCCTTGGTAGGTGGGGCTATAGTTCACATATTTAAAAGACCTTCCTTATCTCTTTGGATTCCCTTTGCTGTTGCTGTTTTACCAGTATTATCAAGTCCCACCATCACAAGACTTACCTTTCTGACTGGCTACTGGCACTGCTTGAACCAGCTGCTGCAGTTGGCCATCAGACTGAACATCCCAGGCTGCTCCTCCCACTGCCTCCCATCCTAGCCCAAGGTGGGGATGGCCCCTCCTAGTTCCAGGCTGAGTCCCAGGGTCTGCCCCCACTCCAAGGCACCCCTAACACGAACAGGCCCAGAGGAGAGGCCAGGGGGAAGTGAGAGCAGTCGTTCCGAGCACCACGCCCAGTAACCACACCGTCCATTGAGCTGACCACAACTGCACTCCTCATCTAGGCACAGCTGAGCCAAAGGCACAGTTACACAGAACCCAGCAGGGATGGACTCACAGTCCAGAGAAAATCTCATTCTTTCATGAATAAATATTTAAGTGGCTCCTATTATGTGTCAGGTAGTGATTGTTCTAGATACCTGGTTTATTTTAATGAACAAAAACAGACAAAAGTCCCTGCACTGATGGATCTTACATTCTGTTTGAAGATGCAGAAAATAAACATAAAATAAGTAAACTATATAATGTGTTAACAAGTGATAGTGTCATCAAAGAAACATAGCAGGGTGAGGGGGACTGGGAAGTTCCAGAGTGATGGGACTTGGTATTTTAAATATGGTGGTCTGTTTAGGCCTCATTGTATACATGCTATACCTTTAAGAACAAGGGTATGTATACTGGGGGAAGAGCATTCCGGGTAGAAAGGACAGCCTTTACAATGGCTTACATAGGCAGAAACATATCTGCCATGTTCTAAGAAAAACAAGGAAGCCAGTGTGTCTGGAGAAGAGTGAGAATGAGGGGAAGATGATAGGTAGATGATAGGTCAGAGATAATAGGTAGCCAGATTATTGAAAGGACTGAGTGAAATGGAAGACATGGGAGATTAGAGCAAAGATGTGTTCTAACCTACATATTAAAAGATCACCTGATTGCTGAATTGGAATTAGAATGTAGGGGGCAAGCATGGAAACCAGTTAGAAAGCTGTTTCAGTAATCCACATGACAGGTGATAGTGGCACACACCTGAGTGATAATAATGGAAATGGTGAGAAATGGTTGGATTCTGAATCCATATTGAATGTTGAGTTTACAGGTTATGCTAAGGATTGGTTGTGGAGATAAGCTGGCTAGACTTGGGGTGGGGAGCACGGGGTCGGGAATAACTTAAAAAGTTTTTACCTAAACCCATAGAAGTATGGAGTTATATCAGCTGAGATGGGAAAGACAACAAGTAGAGATGTTGAGTAGGCAGTTGGATGCAGGAGTGAGTTCAGATTGAGTTCTCTTCTAGTGTATGAATTATGAAATCAGCAGTGGTATGTAAAGCCATGAGACTAAGTGCTATCATTAAGGAATGAGTGTAGACAGAAAGCAGAGGACTAAGGAGGTGTCTTGTGACATTAAGAATGAAGGGAGAAGAGCATCAACCAACAAATAGTATTTTGAAGGATGAAACATTAAGAGAACAACATAAAAAATGTTTCCCAGAAGGGAAGCTAAGATCTTTTATCAAAGAGAGGGGAATAATCAGCTGTTTCACTGTGAGAACTGAGAACTGTGGAGTTCCCCTTGTGCCTCAGCAGGTAACAACCTGACTAGTATCCATGAGGATACGGGTTCAATCCCTGGCCCCACTCAATGGGTTAAGGATAGGCCTTGCACTCTAGGGCATAGATGTGGCTCGGATCCGGTAGTGCTGTGGTATATGCCAGCAGCTGCAGCTCCCTTTTGACCCCTGGTCCGTGAACTTCCATAAGCCACAGGTGCGGCCATAAAAAAGAAAAAAAAAGGAACTGAGAATTGAAAATTAGTTTTATCATTGCCATTGGTGACCTTTCACTCTCTGTTTCATTTGAGTGCTTGAAGCAAGTGTCTGTAAGGAGTGAGTTTAGAGAAGAGGAATGAGAGACAGTGAGTATAGACAACTCTTAAGAGATTTTGCTACAAAGAGAATTAAGAGAAATAGAATGTAGCTGGTGGGGGAAGCTAGTTGACTTTTTTTTTAAAGATGGGATAAGTAGTCACCTGTTTGCTGATAGAAATGATCCATAGGGCTAGAAAACTTGATAAGGAGAGAAGGAATAATTGAATTGTTAGAACAATATCCTGCCTGTACTAGAGGGGCAGGACGTAATGCACAAGTGGAAGGATTGTAGTTTGATAACAGCATGGATTGTTTGACTCTAGTGACAGACGGAGTGTATGGATAGGAGGTTAGATGCAGTTTCGAGAGCTGGAGGTTTTCTTTTTAATTTTTTTTTATTTTTCCATTATAGTTGGTTTACAGATTTCTGTCAATTTTCCAGCTGCACAGCATGGCAACCCCATTACACGTACTTATATGGATTCGTCACAAGTGATTAGACAGAGTTCGCGGTGCTATACAGCAGGATCTCCTTGCTTTTCTATCCCAAAGGCAATAGTCTACAACTATTAACCCCAGAGCCCCCTACCATCCCACTCCCTCCCCCACCCTCTTGGCAACCACAAATCTGTTCTCCAAGTCTGTGATTTTCTTTTCTGTAGAAAGTTTCATTTGTGCAGTATATTAAATTCCAGATATAAGTGATGTCATATGGTATTTGTCTTTCTCCTTCTGACTTACTTCACTCGGTATGAGGGTCTCTGATTCCATCCATGTTGCAAATGACATTATTTTATTCTTTTTTATGGCTGAGTATATATTCCATCATGTATATATACCACGTCTTTCTAATCCAGTCATCTGTTGGACATTTGAGTTGTTTCCATGTCTTGGCTATTGTGAGTAGTGCTGCAATGAACATGCGTGTGCAAGTGTCCTTTTCAAAGAAATTTTTGTCCAGTTAATGCCCAAGAGTGGGATTGCTGGGTCATATGGTATTTCTATGAATAGTTTTCTGAGGTACCTCCACACTGTTTTCCATAGTGGTTGTACCAGCTTACATTCCCACCAACAGTGCAGGGGAGGGTTCCCTTTTCTCCACACCCCCTCCAACATTTGTTGTTTGTGGACTTTTTTTTTTTCTTTTGCCTTTTGTCGTTTTAGGGCCACACCTGCAGCATGTGGAGGTTCCCAGGCCTAACTGGAGCTGTAGCCGCTGGCCTACACCACAGCCACAGCAACACAGGATCTGAGCCACATCTGTGACCTACACCACAGCTCACAGCAATGCCAGATCATTAACCCACAACCTCATCGTTCCTAGTCAGATTCGTTAACTGTTGCGCCACAACAGGAACTCCTGTTTGTGGACTTGTTAATAAATGGCCATTCTGACTGGTGTGAGGTGGTACGTCATAGTAGTTTTGACTTGCATTTCTCTAATCATCAGTGATGTTGAGAATTTTTTCATGTGCTTGTTGGCCATCTGCATATCTTCTTTGGAGAAATGTCTGTTCAGGTCCTTTGCCCATTTTTCAACTGGGTTGTTGGCTTTTTTGCTGTTGAGTTGTATCAGTTGTTTGTATATTTTAGAAATTAAGCCCTTGTCAGTTGCATCATTTGACACTATTTTTTCCCATTCTGTAAGTTGTCTTTTAGTTTTCTTTTTGGTTTCCTTTGCTGTGCAAAAGCTTGTTAGTTTGATTAGGTCCCATTGGTTTTGCTTTTATTTCTGTTGCTTTGGGAGACTGACCTGAGAAAACATTTGTAAGGTTGATGTCAGAGAATGTTTTGCCAGTGTTTTCTTCCAAGAGTTTAATGCTGTCTTGTCTTATATTTAAGTCTTTAAGCCATTTTGAGTTTATTTTTGTGCCTAGTGTGAGTGTGTGTTCTAGTTTCATTGATTTGCATGCAGCTGTCCAGGTTTCCCAGCAATACATACTGAAAAGACTGTCTTTTTCCTACTTTTTGTTCTTGCCCCTTTTGTCAAAAATCAGTTGGCCGTAGGCGTCTGGGTTAATTTCTGGGTTCTCTATTCTGTTCCATTGGTCCGTATGTCTGTTTTGGTACCAGTACCACACTGTTTTGATTACTGTGGCCCTGTAATATTGCCTGAAGTCTAGGAGAGTTATGCCTCCTGCTTGGTTTTTGTTCCTCAGAATTGCTTTGGCGATTCTGGGTCTTTTGTGGTTCCATATAAATTTTTGGATTGTTTGATCTAGTTCTGTGAAGAATGTCATGGGTAATTTGATAGGGATTGCACTGAACTTGTAGATTGCTTTGGGTGGTGTGGCCATTTTTACAATATTATTTTTTCCGGCCCATGAGCATGGAATATCTTTCCATGTCTTTGTATCTTCTTTGATCTCTTTGATTAATGTTTTGTAGTTCTCTGCATATAAGTCTTTCACCTCCTTAGTCAGGTTTATTCCCAGGTATTTGATTTTTTGGGGGTGCTGCTTTAAAAGGTAAAGTATTTTGGTATTCTTTTTCTAATATTTCATTGTTAATATACAGAAATACAATTGATTTCTGAAGGTTAACCTTATATTCTTCTACTTTGCTGAATTCATTGATCAGTTCAAGTAATTTTGGGGTTGAGTCCTTGAGAGTTGGAGGTTTTCATTGCTTCAGTCTCCTCAGTAACGTAGGAAATCCATAATAAATGCATCTAAATGCAGTACAATTTGATATTAGCATTTTGACATAGACTGAATTATTTATCCACTAATACTTATTGAAGATGTACTATATACTAGGCATTGTTCTAAATAGTAAATAAATGACTGAACAAAAGTACTATCTTCAGGGAACATCTGTTTAGTGGATGGAAACAGAATGAGCATATATACATCAACTTTAGCGAGTGGTATAAATGAAAATAAAGCAGTATAAAGGGGAAGGGAGGCAGTTCTTTTTCATAGATTGGTTACAAAAGTCCTCTCTGATGAATTGACATCTGAGCAGAGATCTGAATCAAATGGAGTAAAACGTGCAGGTATCTGGGCAGAACATTCAAAGCAAAAAAGAATAATCAGGAGTTTCCTCGTGGCTCAGCAGGTTAAGGATCTGACATTGTCACTGCTGTGGTTGTGGTTATAGCTGTGGTGCAGTTCAATCTCTGGCACGGAAATTTCTGCATGTGTGGGTGTGCCCCCCCCCCAAAAGAATATCAATGCAAAGGTCTTGAAGCAAGAACATCTTGCCATATTGAAGTAAGAGACTAGTGTGACTGAAGCAAAGTAAATGAGGGAGTAAGTGGGAGAAGTCATGTTCAGTGGGTTAGTGGAAGGCCCAGATCATAGAGGCCCTGTAAACCATTCAGAGCACTTTGATTTTTACTCTGAGATAGATAGGATGCTGCCATAGGAGGTTTTGAATAGATGAGTGATGTGATTTATGTTTTAAGAGGCTCATTGTGGCTTCTCTGGGGCAGAGGTGAGATAGACAAGGGTAGAAAGAGGGAGACCCTTACTTAGCTATCACTGTAAATCTTAGTGACAGATGATAGTGCTAGCTGTGGAGATGGTCAGAGTTGTCCAATTCTGGGAGCTCTTGTTGTGGCTCAGTGGTAATGAACCCAACTAGTATCCATGAGGATGCGGGTTTGAACTCTGGCCTCACTCGATGGGTTATGGATCTGGTGTTGCCATGAGCTGCAGTGTAGGTTGCAGACACAGCTTGGCTCTGGCGTGGCTGTGGCTATGGCTGTGGCTACACTCCAATTTGACCCCTAGCACAGGAATTCCGTGTGCCGCAGATGTAACCCTCAAAAAAAATTAAAAAAAAAAAAAAAGAGCCGATAGGATTGGCTGATAGCATACAGAGTGAGAGAGAAGGTTTTGGGGTCATCTTACTGGAAGACTAGATTTACTCTTTTTACTCTTAACTGAGGCAGGCAAATTCAGGGCAGAAAAGCTTTGGAGAAGTAGTATAGATATTTGGTTTTTGACAAGGTGTTTTGATCCAGTGTCAAGTAGGCAATTTTATATATGGCAACATGGGCTCATAAAAAGGTCAGGACTGGCAGTGTAAATTTTCAAGTCATTAGCAGATAAATAAAATGTATATAATGCTGTAAGCCTGAATGAGGTAATTAAGAGTGGAGCATATAGAGAAGACATAAAAAGTCTTGGGTCACTCAGGCAGATAGAAGTCAGATTGCTGAGGAGCAGCCAACAAAAGAAAACAAGAAACAGTATTATCCAGTGACGTGGGCAGTTCTCTCTACAAACTGTATTATTTCATCATTCTGATAATTTCTGCTACACCACAACGGGAACTCCCTTGTGCCATATTTTAGATTCCACATATAAGTGATATCAAATGGTATTTTTCCTTCACTTTCTGACTTCACTTGGTATGATAATCTCTAGGTCCATCCATGTTGCTCCAAATGGTATTATTTCGTTTTTTTTTTTTTTTTTATGGCTGAGTGATGTTCCATTGTGTGTATGTACCACATCTTCTTAATCCATTTGTCTGTAAATGTTTATTTATGTTGCTTCTATGTCTTAGCTATTGTGAATAGTGCTGCTGTGAACATAGAGGTGCATGTATCTTTTTGAATTATAGTTTTGTCTGGGTAGATACCCAGGAGTGGATTGCTGGATCATATGGTAGTTCTGTATTTAGTTTTCTGAGGAACCTCCATACTGTTTCCCACAGTGATTGTACCAGTTTACATTCCCACCAGCAGTGGGAAGAGAGTGTTCCTTTTTTTCCACACCTTCTCCAGCATTTGTTATTTGTAGACTTTTTAATGATGGCCATTCTCACTAGTGTGAGGTGGTTCCTCATTGTAGTTTGCATTTCTCTAATAATTGGTGATGTTCATGTGCCTACTGGCCATCCATATGTGTTCTCTGGGGAAATGTCTATGTATATTTTGGAGATTAAGCCCTGTTGGTTGCATTGTTTGCAATGATTTTCTCCCATTCCACAGGTTGTCTTTTCATTTTGTTTATGATTTCCTTTGCTTGCTGTGCAAAAGCTTGTAAGTTCGATTAGGTCTCCTTTGTTTTTGTTTTATGTATTTATTTATTTTTGCCTTTGGAGACTGACCTAAGAAAACATTGGTACAGTTTGTTAGAGAATGTTTTGCCTCTGTTCTCTTGTAGAAGTTTTATGGTGTCATGTCTTATGTTTAAGTCTTGAAGCCATTTTGAGTTTATTTCTGTGCATGGTGTGAGGTTGTGTTCTAATTTCACTGATTTACATGCAGCTCTCCAACTTTCCCAGCACCACATGCCGAAGAGACTTTTTCCTATTTTATATTCTTACCTTTGTTAAAGATTGACTGTAGGTGTCTTAGTTTGTCCCCTCTATTCTGTTCCATTGATCTGTATGTCTATTTTTGTACCCATACCACACTGTTTTGATTACTGTAGCTTTGTACTATTGTCCGGAGTCTGGGAGAGTTATGCCTCCTGCCTTTTTTTTTTTTTTTTTTGTCATTGCTTTGGCAATTCTGGGTCTCTTATGGTTCCATATAAATTGTAGGATTATTTGTTCTACTTCTGTGAAAAATGTCATGGGTTATTCGATAAAGATTGCATTAAATTTATAGATAGCTTTAGGTAGTATGGTCATTTAAACAATATTCTTCTAATTCAAAAGCATGGTTCTTTGAATCCTCTTTAATTTTCTTGATTAATGTTTTATAGTTTTCAGTGTTAGCTCCTTGGTTAGGTTTATTACTAGGGTTTTTTGGGAGGGTGATTTTTAAAGTTTTCTTTTTACATTGCTTTTCTAATGTTTCATTGCTGGTATACAAAAATGCAACCAGTTTCTGAATGTTAATCTTGTATCCTGCTACTTTGTTGAATTTGTTTATCAGATCAAGTAGTTTTTGTGTGGAGTCCTTAGGGTTCTATCTGTATAATATCTTGTCACCTGCATATAGTGACATTTTTATCTCTTCCCTTTCAGTTTAGATACCTTTTATTTCTTCCTTTTTTGATTGCCGTGTCTGGGACTTCTAATATTTAAGTTGAATAAAAGTACTGAGTGGCCATCCTTATCTTGTTCCAGATTTTAGTGGGAATCTTTTCTTCATTGAGTATTATATTGGCTGTGGATTTGTCATTAATGGCTTATATTATGTTAAGATATGTTCCCTCTATACCCACTTTGGTAAGAGTTTTTATCAGGAATGGATGTTGAAATCTGTCAAATGCTTTTTCTCCATCTATTGAGATGATCATGTGGTTTTTCACTTTGCTTTTGTTAATGTCTTCTGTTACATTGATTTGCATATATAAAACCATCCTTGTGAACTTGGAGTACATCCCACTCAGTTGTGGAGTATGATCTTTTTTGTTGTTTTTGTTTTGCTTTTTTAGGACCACACCCATGGCATTTGGAGGTTCCCAGACTAGGGGTCCACTCCGACTGCCGGCCTTTACCTCAGCCACAGCAAAACAGGATCCGAGCCGAGTCTGCGACCTACACCACAGCTCACAGCAATGCCAGATCCTTAACCCACTGAACAAGGCCAGGGATTGAACCTGCAACCTCATGGTTCTGAGTCGGATTCATTTCCACTGCTGTGCCACTACAGGAACTCCAGAGTATGATCATTTTTATGTGTTGTTGGGTTCAGTTGGCTAAAATTTTGTTGAATTTTTGCATCTTTGTTCATCAGCTATTGGCATATAATTTTCTCTTTTGGTGGTATCTTTGGTTTTGGTATTAGGGTGATGTGCTTGGGAGTGTTCCCTCCTCTTCAATCTTGTGGAAGAGTTTGAGAAGAATGGGTTTAAGTTCTTCTGTATGTTTGGTAGAATTCACTCGTGAAGCCATCTCATCCTGGAATTTTTTGTTTGTAAGGAGTTTTTTAATTATAAATTTAATTTCATTTCTAATGATTGGTCTGTTCACATTAGCTATTTCTTCCTAATTAATTCAATTTTAGTGGACTGTATGTTTCTAGAAAGTTGTTCATTTCTTCTAAGTTATCAGATTTGTTGGCATGTAATTGTTCATAGTGTTCTCTTATGTTTCTATTTCCACAGTGTCAGTTGAGACTTCTTTTTCATTTCAATTCCCACTTTGTCATTTCCACTTGCATGAAATATCTTTTTCCATCCCCTCACTTTCAATCTGTTTGTGTCCTTTGCCCTAAGGTGGGCCTTTTGTAAGGTGTGTGTGTGTGCGCGCGCGTGTGTATGTGTATGTGTATACTTTCTATAAAGGAATATAAATGGCTGTGTCAAAGAATAGAAAAAAATCATTTTTAACTATTCCTTGTAATTTCTAAATTATTATATAGTAATTTGCAATCACTGAGGATTCTAATAGTGTAACATTAAAATATATGAAGCAGACAGTATTACATCATTTATAAATCTTTTATTCTTTAATATTAAATTTTTAGGACATCAATGCAAGCCTGAATTAAAAAAAAAAATTTCTCCCTTTTAAGCCATGGCATATCAGTTGTACAGAAATACTACTTTGGGAAACAGTCTTCAGGAGAGCCTCGATGAGCTTATACAGGTGAGAGACTAAAATAGATCAACATTTTTATTTAGATAAGTCTATAATAATTATTGTTATATCCCTTGTCCCAGGCAGAGAAATATCTTACTGATATTTAACCTGACAAGTCAGTTATTCCGGTGGACCACCTCAAACTCCTATGCATTATACCTTCCTGACTATATAGAACATAAAATATAAAGATGATGGAATTATATAGTTGAATCTTTTCAGAGATTTTTGTTAAACATGAACATTGAGATTGTTGGTTTTCTCATTATTATGAAAGTGGCATAATCTGTTTAGTTTTAACTTTGAACAAGTTAATAAAAGTCTTGAGATTAAAATTAGAATTTTGAATTTATATTTTAGGAAAATTAATCTTTTTATATAAACCTCTCAACTAGAACATTTTCTTTTTCTTTTTCTTTTTCTTTTTTTAATTACTTAGGGCCACACCTGCACATTTGGGAGTTACCAGGCCAGGGGTCAGATAGGAGCTGCAGCTGCTGGCCTATGCCACAGCAACACCAGATCCGAGCCATGTCTATGGCTTAAACCCCAGCTCATGACAACACCAGATCCTTAACCCACTGAGTGAAGCCAGGGATCAAACCCGCATCCTCCTGGATACTAGTTGGGTTCATTTCCACTGAGTCACAAAAGGAACTCCTAAGAACATTTTAGATATTTCCATTTATTTTCATCTATTTTGAGCTTTGATGAGATTTATTAGATTTTTTTAACTTATTGGCAGTGAGGTCTTGCTGTATAGCACAGGGAACTATATCCAATCACTTGTGATGGAACATGATGGAAGATAATATGAGAAAAAAATGTATATATATGTACAACTGGGATGCTTTGCTGTACAGCAGAAATTGACAGAACACTGTAAATTAACTACAATTAAAAAATTTAAAAACAAAAACAACATTGGTCCCAAGTTTTTTATTAAAAAGAAACTTGGTTCCTTTAATTTATCAAACACCTCTTTCCAAATACTGTAAGGAGTGGTAGAGTTTTGTTCTGGTGTTATAACATCACTGCATGCTTTCTTTTCAAAATTATGTTTGTGTCAAGATAGTGTAAGAACGTATTGTCAGGCGTAAAGAAAACTTCTTGTCACTTATGACAAAAAAGAATAAGGGATTCTAGTTTAGAGGCTCTGGTTAACCTCGGTTATATTTTTGATGGTAATTCATATACTTAATATTCTTCCCTAAGAGGCTTTTGATCCTTATTTTTTTCTCAGTCTCAACAGATCACCCCGCAACTTGCCCTTCAAGTTCTACTTCAGTTTGATAAGGCTATAAATTCAGCATTGGCACAAAGGGTCAGGAATAGAGTCAACTTCAGGGTAAGGATATTTTCTTAAATCTAGAAGCTGCAGCAATGGTTGTTAAAATAGTGCTTTTTAGGACACTTGTATAATTTATTAATTGTGAAAAGAGATGGCTTAATCAAAGTTTGGAACTTGTTTTATAACAACAAAATCATGCTTTACTTTTAAATGATCTTTATACTGAGTTCAGCCACTTAACATGAGATAGATAGTTATTTTTAGATTTTTATTCCATTGTTTCACAAATCATGGTATGTATGTTTGGCTACCTGCCCTGAAGAGTTACAGAGATTTTACAAACATTATCTGCAGTATTGAAGGTAAGTGAGAATGATCTCTAAGGATCAGTTATGTTTTTTAAACTCTGACCAGGGAAGTACAGTTATGTCTAGAAACTTCATGTGGCCCCTCACCTACTCTTAAATAACGTGGCTTATAAACATCTGAACTAATGGCAGATAATGGTCTGTTCTGGTAGCTTGGTGTCATTTGTACTTTGAACAGAAATCTCAGGAGTTCCCTTTGTGGCCCCAGGTTATGAACCCAACTAGTATCAGTGAGGATGTGGGTTCAATCCCTGGCCTCACTAAAGATCCGATGTTGCTGTGAGCTATGCTATAGGTTGCAGATGTGGCTGTGGCATAGGCCAGCAGCTGCAGTTGCCTTTTTTTTTTTGTCTTTCCTAGGGCCGCACCCTCGGCATATGGAGGTTCCCAGGCCAGGGATCTAATCAGAGCTGTAGCCGCTGGCCTACATCACAGCCACAGCAACGCGGGATTCGAGCCACGTCTGCGACCTACACCACAGCTCATGGCAACGCCGGATCCTTAACCCGCTGAGCAAGGCCAGGGATCAAACCCGCAACCTCATAGTTCCTAGTCAGATTGGTTAACCGCTGAGCCACGACAGGAGCTCCAGCAGCTGCAGTTCTGACTGGATCCCTAGCCTGGGAATTTCCGTATTCTGTAGGTGCGGCCTTAAAGAGAAAAAAAGTTATCCCAAACTGAACAAAATTATTTTTCTCAATTTGATGATAAGATTAAAAACTCAACATATGAAAAGAACATAGATATTAATTTGCATTTAAGAGAACTTCAGTGTTTGGGTTTTTGTTAATGATGAAAAACATAAAAATTTATTCAAGGAACATTTCAGTGCCTGTTCACTACCAGGCACTGTTCTAGATCTTAGGTACACAAGGGCAAACAAGAAAGACAAGGCCTCCTTAGACTTATTTTAGTGAAGGGATAAAATCTGCATGTATTTTATATTCATACAAATAAGTCACATCAGTTTCACATGCCTAACAATTACCTAGAGTAAAATGTGTCTGTAAAGCCATAAAATTCATCACTGGATTATTAATTTTTTTAATAGTAATAATTCTGTCAAAATTACCTTTTTTTGTACAACCATATATACAGATCTGCCTAGTTTGTCATTCAAAACCTGATCCTTTAATTCTAAAGTGATCCATGTTAATAAATTTCTGCCTATGTAGAAAATTTGACTACTTACCAGAGTCTTAGGGTTTGTAAGGCCTGAGTGGTCTTCTAGTTGTATTATTGTACGTTTCTAGTTTGGATCTATTTAGCTATTGACGTGTGTTTTTCTTGCATAGCATTTTGTAAATTTGCCTATTTTTCAAAAGCTATAAATAATTACTCAGTTTTTAACACATCTGACTTTTCCCTTGCTTTTTCTTTCCTACTGCAGCTGCTCTAGCTCTGGCTTTCATTATCTACCCCTCCCTACTACAGCAGACTTTAAATTAGGTCCAGAATGTTGGCAAATAGCCTTCTGTTTTAGCTTGGTGGGGCATGTGGCAAAGATAAAAGAGGTAGTACGTTGGTAATGCCTAATTTTCATAAATCACATTTAAATATATAGTTTATTTATAATAATTTATACTGGCCAAGCAAGATTAAGGACCCAGTGAAAGAATAATTTTATAGAACATGCTAAATTCTGGAGGTTTTGTTTCAGTCCTCACGTGAATTCAGTATAACTGAGATCATTTAGTGGAATATTATAGGAAAAATACCTCCCTGAGTATGAGAACAAAGGTTTTAATCATTTATATGTTGAAATTTATTAGTAAAAAAGTCAAAATATATTTACTAAGGACCTTGAAGTAATTCTTAGGGGGAAGGTTTAGATTGAAAGCTAATATGTATAACTAATATTTTGAAGAGCCACCATATGCTTTTGAGAGACTGTATGCTGGCAGGTGAAAGTAATGATCACCTAAAACTTTATAATTCTAACTTCAAACAGTAATAAGCAAGCATTAAAAGATTTAAATAGCCATTCTGAGGACACTAACAATTTCTTTTTCCCTTATTCTTTGATGTTTCTACTGTGAACATGTATTACATAACTTTTTAAAATATTTTAACTTTAAAAAGTGTTACTCAGTTTAAGATATATGTAAAAAATATTAGAGGTACATTAAAGATACAGTTTGGCCACATATTATGTAGAAGGAACTTTTTGAATAAAAAAATTTCAGCATATTTGAATGTTCACATGCTAATCATAAATCCCAGTGACATGCCTTGTTCAAAGTATTGACACAGCTCCCACCAAATTGGATATGACAGTAACTTACACACTCGTTGGATCATGGATGACACGAGTTCAGGGATGCCAGAAATGGACGGTGAAGTTGGCTTTTGGTGGTACAGTCTTCCAAAGGGTCAAACTGCAATCTAGGAATAGATCTAATTTAAAAAAAGCTTTTTTACATTTACAATTCTATGTCCTTTACTTAACTCTATATGAGTGGTTTTCTATACATGTTATTGCATAGTCCCTTTTGAAACCCATTATGTCCCTTGAAACCATACTATTCTAGCTTTTCTTCATTTCTCTGGCCCCTTTCAGGCTCCTTTGTAGTTTCCTTCTGTCTATCACTTAATTGTTGGTATTCCTTATGATTATCTAGCACTCCACAAACTCTCCTTGAATGATCTCATCCAGCCTTGGCTCTGTAAAGTTGATATGCTCATGCTCCCTTGCTTTCTTCTGCACTCCAGCTGCTTTCTGGGTTATGGTAAGTTAGATGTTTCTCGAACTCAAATTTAACTTTCCTCCTAAACCAGCTTTTTCTATGAATGCATTGTTACATGAGCCAGAAACTTGGGAGTAACAAAGATTTCTCTCTTGGCTGCCTGACCATATCACCATTTGGTTGTCAGGTTTTGTTAGCTCTACCTTTTAAAGCCTCTCCACTTCTCAGGATCCGCCCGCTACTGCTGTGGCACAGCCGCTTTCACCTCTGATTCAGCCAGCTAACACATGACATCTTCCTAGCTGCTCTCGGCCTCCAGTCACCTCCCCTCCTAATCTGTTCTTCATGTTACTCCTCTGCTTGAAGTCCTTCCTCCACTTCCTAATCCCCTTAGGATAGATCAAAAGCTTCTGCAGGTTCTCCATGTTCTCCTACATTTTAGGACATCCCCTCACATTCTGTTTTCTGGAACTTCACATTTCAAGTGTTAGTTTTCCTTTCTGTTGTCCCACCTCTCTGTTAACTCTTTCATTCTTCAGGACTCCAACTACTTTGGGAGAGAGGCTTTCTCTGCCCTGTCGCCTGTACCCTTGGGTGTCTCTGCTATATTCGCATGGCACCCAGTAACTATACTCTTTCATAGCACCATTACACTGTGTATTTACTTGTTTTAATGATCTCCCCTGCTAACCTAAGCTTTTTGATAGCAGGGGCCATATGCGTATTGCTTACCATTGTATCCTCAGAGCCTGGTATAATCTAACAAATAGTATGCGTATTTATTTGTTTTTTGTCTTTTTGTCATTTTAGGGCTACACCCAGAATATATGGAGGTTCCCGGGCTAGGGATCCAGTCGGAGTTGTAGCTGCCAGCCTACACCACAGCCACAGCAATGCAGGGTCCTCCACCTGCTGAACAAAGCCAGGAATCAAACCAGCATCCTCATGGATGCTAGTTGGGTTTGTTAACGGCTAGGCCACAAAGGGAATTCCAGTACGCATATTTATTAAATTCATTCAGAACCATCATAGTTTCCTTAATCATTCTAACATGGTAAGACATTACTTAGAATCCAGTTTTTGCTGTACAAGTAACAGTGTGGGAAACATTTCTGTGCTCAATGCCTTTTTTTTTTCTGAAATGAGGTTTTAGGATGTAAGTATCAAATATGTTCAGATACATATTTTTCCTTAAAAAAAAAAAACCTTAGAAGAATGCTGGTTGCACAGGACAATAATGTTCTAATCTTTAGTGGTATTGCAGTGATTTTTTCTGAGCCAAGTCACAGTATTTAAATTCTAGGAATTCCCTGCTTTTGTACAAATTTGGAGAATTTAACATACACAATAAAAACAGATTGCTTTTAAAAAGTATTTACAGGAGTTCCGTTGTGGCACAGCAGAAATGAATCTGACTAGTACCTTTGAGGATGTGGATTTCGATTCCCAGGCTTGCCCAGTGGGTTAAGGATCTGGTGTTGACAAGAGCTGTGGTGTAGGTCGTAGACACAGCTCGGATCTGGCATTGCTGTGTCTGTGGTGTAGGTCTGCAGCTTCAGCTCCGATTCAACCATATGCCGCGGGTACAGCCCTAAAAAGCCAAAAAAAAAGAAAAAGTAAAAAGTATTTACATATAAACGCAAATGAATTTTTATAACTTACCACACGAGGGCAGTAGAAATACAAATTCAAATTTCCATTCAGTTTTTCTATAGATTTCAGCTAATTTGCAGGCTCTTCCAGTGCTGAAAGTAGTTTGCTAACTAAAATATTTAACTCATCCCCTAGCAAATTTATTAAATTTTTTTTTCCTGTAAGTGATAGGATGAAAATTAAGGAAAAATCTTAAGGTAAGTGTTAAATAATACAATTTTAAGAATTTACATTACTTGGTAACTAGGTTTTCTTAAATTGCCTGGAGAAAAATGTGAGGGGATAAAATGACTTTTCATGGTTTGTCTAAATGTTTTGTTTTAAAGGGCTCTCTAAATACGTACAGATTCTGCGATAATGTGTGGACTTTTGTATTGAATGATGTTGAATTCAGAGAGGTGACAGAACTTATTAAAGTGGATAAAGTGAAAATTGTAGCCTGTGATGGTAAAAGTAAGTGTCTCCCCTAATTACTGTGAAAGCAAAACTACTTGGAATTTTGTTTTCATTAGTCATTGGAAAATCTTCACTTGAAATTAAAAGGGAAAATGACTGATGACCCTCTTTCAAATAGAAAGCTGGCTTCTTTCTCAGCTAGGTTCTGAATTCCAGATCGCATACATTTCATGACACAGACTACTTCCACAGGTTGAACTGGGGGGGGGGGGCAAATTAATAAGCTTTTCTATTCCAGTTATAAATTTCAGGTGTTTATCAAACTTTAAGGAAGTGTTTCATTTCAGCAATTTATCCAAAATACCCAAATTTATCCAGTTTATTCTGTGTTGCTGGATACCTATACATTTCATATTTTAAAAACAAATATTTAAAAGATTTTAAATAACTTTAGAGTCTTATCAGTCAAAATGATAAATATCTAGTCTTCTGATTGTTACATGCAGATATATTTTCATAGCAGACCTAGGAACCTGTTCAGGTTCTTAAATGTCTCAGAACCTTTACATCTCTACTTTGCATCCCATGATTATTTTCTTTTTGCTAACTGAATTTTAAATATATAAATTGTATTTTAAATATACTTACTTCTACTTGTATTTAAAAGCGCTATTCCTGAAATAGAAAAATTATCACTTTCTAAAAAAGGGGGGTGGTTAAAGCAAGAGAAACTTAGAACCTAGAACCCTACATTTCTAAGTTTATAGGTTAGATTTTTTGCTTTTCTGTATTTTGGGTTACAAAGAAATCCTTCTATCGCTGAAAAAATATAAGTCACAGATGAAAAACATTTGTAACACCATCTGGAGATATACACTAAAATATTAAGTCATGTTAACTTTCTAGTCATATCTTTATATTAAACATGTATGCATATATACTCATTTGCAAATATATTGTTTTTCATACATTAATCATTCACTGTTCTCTTAAGCTTGATTTTTGATAGCTACCTAAAATTATACCTTTAGTCCTTTGTAGAGAAATTGTCTCTTCCAGATGTCAGTCTCTGAAACCAGCAATGTTGCAGTGACTTGTACCTTTCAGAAAGTTAACTATGGGTAATCATTCTAAGAACTTTAAGCATAGATGACTTTATGTAATTATCAAGCATTTTGTTCCTTGGCATAGCAACAAGAAATTCTGTGTTTATAATTTTTAGTTCCTGGATCACAAATAACATTTCTAAATGTGAGATAATGAATGAAATAAAGTAAAAGTATTTAATGTCTTTCTTATAATTTAAGCTGCCCGCATGCTTATAGCCCCTAGGTTTTAAAGTTTTTACTAGACTATATAGAATTTGAGCATTAATAATTTCTAGACCTTGGGATACACAGTATTGAAGGCATGAGCCCACTGTGTCCCCCTTTGCCTGGCAAACCAATAAATTTATTCTTCCAAAAAAAATTATTTCTGGACCTCTATCAAATTGAGTTAATAATGTGGATCAGTACTGTTCATAAAATGTTTTTACTGACTGTATCTGTACTCTCCAATAGCCACATCTGGCTATTAAGCATTTAAAAATTCTCAGTTGCCCTAATGGATTTCATGTTCTAATTTTTATTTACTTTTATTTATTAGTTATATAGCCAGTTATACAGCTACCATGTTGGATAGAACAGATGTAGACTAGTAGAGTATCAGATTCAATTATTTCCAACATAGCTAAGAACCAAAAAGTCAGTAAAGGCCCTGAACAAACATATTATCAAGGAGTCCATGTAAACATAAGTATTTTACTTAGAGTGTATTTCTCTTGCTTAATAAAGATACAAGATTTTGCCTTTTTTCCCCCAAACTTAGTGGGTGTTCAGTACGAATCAGTCTTACTGCAGTGCCTTGTGGGAAACTTACCCACAGTGTAATAATTGTTCAAAGGAAAAAACTGTTGAGTATTTGAGAGAAATTTAGATTGTATTCCATATACTCTATGTCAGTAGGAAAGAATACAGTCATTAAAATATAAATGATTCGGGCACTTAGAGGTAGAAGTTTAAGTAATTAATACTGGTTGTTATAACCAGATAAATGTGGTGTGGTAGACTGAAATAAGCCCTTTTTTTTTTTTTTGTCTGAAAGTCACCTTTCTGAAATAAAGCTCAGTTCCTAAAACAGAAGCAGAGAAAAATGACATTGGCTAGAATTTTGGCCTATTTCTTACCTGGAATTTAAATACAATTCACTTCTGAGTTTATCTTATGGTTCTCAGTGGTTTTAAATTTGGGAGCAGTAGAGAACCTGAAAAAAAAAGTATGGTTATGTAACAGTTAAATGAACCAAATGTGGTATAACTTGCTTTTTCTTAACATAAATGTCAACGCTAAGCATTAACTTTACTTTTGAGACAATTAAGTACCCAAGGTATTTCTGTAGTCAATTTTCCTTTCCATCGTTGTCTCCCCTCTTAATCACCAGTAGCTTCTGTATTACTTTTCAAAGATGGTCTCAAAAATATTTAATTTCTTGAATTTACTCTTTCTCTCCTGTTTCCTAGATACTGGTTCCAATACTACAGAATGAATAGAAGAATATGGCTCTTTAATGCCATTCTCTGTTATTGTTCATCGCTTTTTGAAGAGAAGCATAGAAGAGAGTTTTTTTTTTTTTAATTTATTCTGGCATTGCAGAAATAACTACACTGTGCTGTACTATCAGAGAAACCCAGTAGAAAGAAACTTTTAACTTTACCCTCTTACTTTACGTTTATTCTACAGCATGAAGAAACCGAACTTTTTTTTAATGACAAATCAAACATTGTTGCCTTTCTAAGACCATTCTGTAATAAATTCATTTTAAAACGCAATGTGACTAATAACTTCTAGAGCTATTAAAGCTAGCAAAATGAAGATATTAGATAAGCATTTTGAAAGAACACCATGTTGTTCCTTTCCAAGAAAATCAGAAAATGCATTCATTTCAGTAAAGTCAAATTAGCTTTATCAATTGTAAGTTTAGTTAATGAAAGCATTATTAGCAGGGGAAAAACCAAATTCCAGATTGGAAGTTTCCTTGGAAAAATGATTATTAAAAAGTACAAAACCTTAATTTCCCATTGTGGCTCAGCCGGTTAAGAATCTGACTAGTACCCTTGAGGATGTGGGTTCAATCTCTGGTCTCACTCAGTGGGTTAAGGATCCAGTGTTGCCGCAAGCTGTAGCATAGGCCATGGTTCAGCCCTAAAAAGAAAAAAAAACATACAAAACCAAGGATGATAATAATTGAAAAAATAAGTATAACTTAATTAGGAAAAATTAGACATCTTTTAGACAGCTTCCATAGCCAAAACAAAACCAAAAAAACCTATTTCCAGCAACATAGAATAGTCTTTACATGATGTGTAAATTGGCCATATCAAGTCAAGGTTCATTTTAGAATGTTAAGGATTTTTACCACTTACTAGATTTTCAATAAAAAGTCCTACTAAATGTATGCCATATCTTTATTTGAAGGAAATAATTTTGTTAAGCTAAGAATATATGATAAAGAATTTGACATTTCTAAAATGTCACAGGGTGAGAGGAGAATGTCAGGTACTAGGTAGTTAAATAACTTAAATTTCGTAGCTGACTATAGATGAATTCAAATGAAGTAGGATCTGGCCTTTTTATCATTTAGTAAGAGTAGGCTTTTACAGCCCCATCCTGTAACCACTTCAACCCATTTCATTGTAAAGCTATCTTTCACTCTCACTTTGCTGAGAGATAATAGAAGTTGGCAGTGATCTTCATCAGAAAAGCTTCTCATAAACCTACTAAGCATTAAATAGTTCTTTACATTGCACACACACACACACACTTTTTTAGTTGTAGAATCATGTTATAAATAGGTGTCATCTTTTTAAAGTAATCAGTGCTCAAGTCTTATCTTTATAAGGTAATGGCCAATATTACTAACTTTATTATGGGTGAGGCCAGGCGATATATATGTTAACATCCATTCTTCTTGATAATCGTCACAACAACCCTGGAAAAACTGTTCCCTTTTTTCAAGTTTAGAAACAGTTATCATAAGTCACATAATTAGGACTTTTCTTAATTGCAGTTAGGCAAGACCAATACATTTTTATTTTGGAGGTCCAACATAATGGTTAGGAGACAGGTTATGTTGATTATCAACTAACAGTGGTTGTAGAAATGTCTTGATTCTTAAGCAGTAAATTATGGTTTCAACTTTGTTCATGTTATTAACACACTGAGATCTTACAGAAATAAGTATAGGGCTGGAGATGTACACCTGTTTGGGAATTTTAAGCCGTATAAATGATATCACTAGATTGTGTCTGCAAAAGATTCAGAAGCAATGTTGACCTAGATGATGAGTTTCTTATAGGGAATGGTTGACTGCCATGACCTACTTACTGGAGTAATGATTGGTGCTCCTGTACTGTTACCTCAGCAATCACTGTAGTCCTTGATTCTCACATTAAACTGACTTTCATGTTGCAGCCCATTCTGTCATCTATTCCAGTGTTCTCTTCCTAACCTTTCCAACCGATGCTCACGTAGTCTGCTCCAGTTAAATCTGAGAAAGAAAGAAAGAAAGAAAGAAAGAAAGAAAGAAAGAAAGAAAGAAAGAAAGAAAGAAAGAAAGAAAAAGGGAAAAAGAAAGAAAGAAGTCAGGTCTTGGATTTTTCTTTTGTCTTTGATTATTCTGTTTCCTCCATTTCTCATGACTTAGCTTTTCAAAATCAAAATCCTACCCATCCTTCAGAACTTAACTTAGACCCGCTTATATCTGAGTATAATCCACATTGATCTTTTCTCATGTGAGCTCTTACAAAGAAGTCATGACAAAACACAACAAAGGACAAGAAGAACTTGTATCAGTTTCAGGATCCACTCATAGTCATCCAGGAAACTGGTAAGGTTTGCCTAGGGTTTAGAATGTACATACATATGTAAACCCTAGGGATTTTACCACATCCCATCAATTGAAACCAGTTCTTGCACTTAGGTCAACCACCATAAAAACCTCTGCTTTTGCCTGGGGAGCAATGTAGAAGTCGTAGTCTGACATTTCTTCCTCTCAGTTCTAATTACTTGCATACACATCACATGCCGAACACCTGCAGAGTGGTATAGGTGTTCCAATATTCCCACAGTGATACTTGGTCTTTACTGGAAATTACAGAAGTCATGGCAAGATCATACACCACTTTGTGCTCTCCCACCTGGCCATAGGCTCCAGTAGCAATAAGCTTACTTGCCTGTAAATGTGATCTCTTGGTAGACATCAATTCTAGTGTTATAAGGTATGTTGCCTTCAGTTTTGAATGGATCATAATTGCTAATGGTAAAGTCTGAAATTGTTAAATATATAGATGTATTAGGATGTGTATGTGTTTTTTTCACTTAACCAGGGAAGCAAGTATTTGTAAAATAATTATAAAATTAGGACTCAATAAAACAATACATAGTTAGGCAAAGTGTAAATTCTCCATAAGAATGTGCACCTTTATTCTGTCAATCCATTCTAAGAATACTGTCTAGTGTGGTGAAAATTCAGCCAGCCACTTTTTATATGCTGTAGTAATAATAGAATCTTATTTTCCTGGTATGTAAGTAGGTAAAACGTGCATGGGGTTTGGGGCAAGACATTTCATCTTATAAGAGGTATTGGAACTTGGCAACATGCAACAAAGGATTTAGCAGATTAGTTCAAGACAGCATTGTACAAGAAGACTGTCAACAGTATTCTCTCTTCAGTGTCCTAACTTTCTGATTCTGTGAATCACCTAAAGTTCTGCTCCAGGAGAAACTGGCTTCACAACTTGTTCTTTTACTCCTGGGCAGAGATCTGAGATTGTTCTTTCCACTTCTAGAGACGCATGGACAGAACTGTTCCTTTGGCTGAGTTAAAGGACTGGTCACACATGATCTGTGCTTTTCCCCCTCTGCTTTACTCTTTCTGTTCCCCAAGATAAACCGTAAAACACACTGAATATCCAAAGCCATCTTGAAAATGAGGAGCAAAGCTGGAGACATAAAGCTTCCTGGTTTCTGACTGTATTACAAACCTGTAGTAATTAAAACAATATAGTATATTGGCATAAAAACAGACACAGAGGTCAATGGAAAACCATAGAAAACCCAGAAATAAACCAGCACATAGATTGTCAGTTTATGACAGACAAGAATATACAATGGGGAAAGGACAGTCTTGTCCATAAATGGTGTCTAGAAAACTGGACCATTATCTAATACCACTCACAAAATTAACTCTTGAATGGGATAAATTTTGAACATAAGACCTGAAGGCATAAAACTACAAAAAAAATAAAAACATGTAAAGCTCCCTGGCATCAGTCTTAGCATTAGGTTTTTGTTTTGTTTTGTTTTTTTGACACCAAAAGTGAAGTCAACGAAAACAAAAGTAAGCGGAACCACATCAAACTAAAAAGCTTGTTTGCACAAGGGAAACAACAAAATGAACAGGCAGCCTATAGAATGGGAGAAAATTTGTGCGAATTATTTGGCAGGAATTAATACCCAAAATATATGAATAATTCATACAAATCAACAGATAAAAATAGGCAGAAAATCTCAATAGACATTTTTCAAAGAAGATATAAATATGTCCAACAGGCACATGGAAAGGTGCTTGTCGTTAATCAGGGAAATACAAGGCAAAACCACAATAAGATATCACCTGACACTGTTAGAATGGCTGCTATCAGAAAGACAATGAGCACTGGCGGGAATGTAGAGAAAAAGGAACGCTTGCGCACTGTCAACAGGAATGCAAATTGATGCAACCACTATGTGGAGCTACCTCGGAAAATTAAAAATAGAACTTTCATAGAATCCAGCAGTTCCACTTCTGGGTATTTATGTGAAGGAAATGAAATTACTATCAAGCAGCATTATTTACAATAGCTAAGACATGAGAATTGATGGATGAGTGGATAAAGAAAATGTGTTATCTACGTCCCACAAGGGCCAGATACTATTCAGTCACTTAAAAAAAAAAAAAAATCCTGTCATTTGAAGCAACACGGATCTTAAAGACATTATGAAGTAAGTTAGAGAAAGACAAATACTGTATGATCTCACTTATATGTTGTATCTAAAATAAACTAAACCCATAGATAAAGAGAACAGATCTAATTTGCCAGAGACAGGTGCTGACAGGGTGAGCAAGATGAGTGAAGGTGGTCATAGTGTACAAACTTCAGTTATAAGATAAATAAGACCCGGAAATGTAATGTACAGCACAATGACTACAGTTAGCAATACTATATTATAGGGAGTTCCCTTGTGGTACAGCAGGTTAAGGATCCAGCGTTGCCACTGCAGCAGCTTGGGTGGCTGCTGTGGTGTGGGTTCAATCCCTGGCCCAGGAATGTCCACATACTGTGGGCATGGCCAAGAAAAATACTGTATTGTATAGTTGACCCTTGAACAACACCAGTTTGAACTGTGTGGGTCCACTTACTTATATAGGTTTTTTGTTGTTGTTTTTGTTTTTGTCTTTCTTTCTAGGGCCAAACCCGCAGCATATGGAGGTTCCCAGGCTAGGGGTATAATCAGAGCTGTAACCTCCGACATACACCACAGCCACAGCAACGTGGGATCCAAGCCACGTCTGTGACCTACACCACAGCTCACAGCAACGCCGGAACCTTAATCCACTGAGCGAGGCCAGGGATCGAACCCACAACCTCATGGTTCCTAGTCAGATTTGTTAACCACTGAGCCACGACAGGAACTCCAAGGGATGTTTTTTTTTTTTTTTTTTTTTG
>PVHT020003426.1:1844679-1867101 GCA_004024745.2 Catagonus wagneri | reverse complement strand
GGTCCTAATTGCTTTTCTCTCTCACCTTTTTTTTTTTTTTTCACTTGTTCTACCCAGTTATTTCAAGGGTTTCTTGCAGTTTTTGGAGGTTTAAATTGATCAGCATTCAGATGATGATTTGTCCAACTTGTTTTATATTTAGATGCGTTTTTTGATGTATTTGTGGGAGAGGGTGAGCGCGACCTCTTACTCCTCCGCCATCTTGCCGCCTCCTCTCCAAGGGATGTTTTTTTAATAGTAAACACTACAAAGCTACATGATCTGCAGTAGGTTGAGCCTATGGATGTACAACCACAGATACAAAAGAATCGCATGTACAAGGGCCAACTAAAAGTTGTACACGGATCAGCAACCCTAATCCTTCACTGTCAAGAGTCAACTGTACATTTAAAAGCTTCTAAGAATGTAGACCTTAAAATTTCTCATCACAAGAAAAAGGTCTTGTTGGTAATGGATATTAACATGGTAATCATTTTGTACTAATCACATATAAAATCATATGGTACACCTAAAACTAGTACAATGTTATATGTCAGTTTTATCTCAATATGTTTTTAAGTTGCCATCTTCAGAGAATTCTAGTCATGCCAGCATAGCAGGGACAAGACAATTTCCTTTTATCGACAACTAGAAAAATACACAAAATGTATGAAACAGTGTTTTTCAGACACTGGACCACAGGTTGTAATCCCTGAAAAGGAAAAAAAAAGAGAGAGAAGCAAGATGAGCTCTATAATCATCCAGTTCTCTGCATGGAGGCAATATCCAAACTATATTTATAGGGAAAGGGGAACCCAAACAGAGCCCAGCAATCTTGCTGAGTTGGGAAGACAATGACTTCAGAGTCTAGAAAAGCTGAGGTGGTTGAAAGTTTCAGAGTTCTAGAATGGAATCAACAGTGGTCCCTAGTGTTTGCTGAGTACTTGGCTGCACATAAGTAGAATGTAATTCTACAAAACCAAGTCAATAATGACTAGGGAGTTAGTTGTAAGCAGCAATTCCCAGAGTTCACAATGAGTGAGGAACCAGACTGAAGAGCTCTCAGTAGTCACCCAGAGCATTAAACAGAGTGAGACCTCAGAGGGATCATGCCTCAAGAGGAGGCTAAAATGGAGTGAAATCTACTTTAGCTTAGACCCACCTTAGCAGAGGTAAAAAATAGGATTTGAGGGAATCAAACTTTTTTGAAAGTAACTGCCAAAATCAAGTTCAATATTCTGATAAGTAGACAAAATCTGGATTCTTACAACATAGCACTTAATATGCCCTACATCTAATTTTTTTAAAAAATTACTAGACATACCTAGAAGTAGTCTGTGGCCCACAACTATGAAAAAATGTAGTCAATAGAGAAAGACCCAGAAATGATAGAGCTAGAAGACAAGGACAGTAAAACAATTTTGTACAAATACTTAAAATATGAGAAATGACATTCTTTTAAAAACTTCTAGAAATGAGACACAATAGGTGCAATGAAAATTCAGATAAATTAACAGCAGATTAAGCACTATAGAAGAAAAAAATTCAGTGAATTTGAAAACCTAGCAATAAATCTATCCAAAATATAGCACAGAGACAAAAATACAAAAGAAAACGAACACAACCTCAGAGACATGAGATATTAGCAAGTGGAGATTTCTACAAACTATGTGTCTCCACCTCTCCCAAGAATAAAGGAGGAAAATTTAGGGGAAATAGTCTAATTTTTCCAAATTTGATGAAAACTATCAACAGAGCAAAGAAACTTAATAAACCCTAAGCAGGATAACCCCATAGATCATAATCTAATTGCTGAAAACCAGTGATAAAGAGAAAAAAAATTTTAAGTAATCAGAGGCAAAAGACACCTTGTAATTACACAAAGATAACAAATCCCTAGACTTCTTGTCAAAAACTATGCACTTACAAAAACAGTAAAACAAAACCTTAATAGTACTGAGGACTACCTCACATCCATTAGAATGGCTACTATCCAAAGCAGAAACACAAAATAACTCATGGTTGGTAAAGACATAGACAACTTTAAACCCTTGTATAAAGTTGGGTGTGAATGTATGCAGCTACTATAAAAAAACATGGCAGTTCCTCAAAAAATTTTAGAAAATTGAATTTTTACCATGTAAATTACCATATGATCCAGCAACTCCACTTCTGTATATATACCCAAATGAACTGAAAGCAGAGACTCAAATATTGTTACACCCATGTTCATAGCAGCATTATTCACAATAACAAAAAGGTAGAAGCAACCAGTGTCTACTGAAAATTGAATAAACAAAATTATATCTATACATACAATGGAATATCATTCAGCCTTAGAAATTTTGACACATACGAAAATGGATGGACCTTAGAATAATAGCCTAAGTGAAGTAAGCCAGTCAAAATAATGATCCACTTATATACAGAGCAGTCAAATTTTTATACACAGAAAGAACAGTGGTTGCCAGGGGCTAGAGGAGTGGGAGGATTGTTGTTTAGTGGGTACAAAGTTTTGGTTTTGCAAAATGAAAAAAGAAAACACCTCTGGAGATTGCTTGCACAACAACATGGATGAACTGTACACACAAAAAATGATTAAGATGGTAAACTTTGTACATATTTGACAACTTTTATTAATCTTTTTCTTTAAGCGCTGAGGGAAAAATCTGTCTTCTCCCTATCTCAGATCTGTCTGCTCTACTCAAGCCCCATCACTTGTAAGAAGCTTTCCTCACCATTCTATTTCCCATGCTTCTCAACTTCCCTTGAACTCTGATTCTGCCCTGCAGAGTGTTAGGTAATCTGCCTGTCTAGAACCCCTGAAAGAAAAAAAAAACAAAAAAACATGTCTTAAGCTTGTTTTTTCAGCCCTCTAGAGGGCACCTCTAGTGCCTGCTTTAGAAGAAATGTGTCATTGTCCACTCAGAGAAAAAGGAACCACATGAAGTATTCCTAAAAGAAGGAATTTAATACAGGGAGTTTGTTACAAAGGTGTTCAAAGAGCTTGACCAAAAAATAAAAGGTAGGTATATCTAAGGAATAGTAAATGAGGGCAGATACCATCCCTATTGCCTAAAGCAAAAAAGGAAAACAGTATGACCTGGAGTCCACAGTCACTGTGACACTGAGGTTGCTACTCTTGAACTACGTACCTAATCAGAAATCAAGTGGCCTTCACTAACTACCCACTGCTGCCATTGTGCTGTTTCTGTCACTGCCTCTGCTGCTGTCACCGCCATTGCTTGTGACACTACCAGAAAGTCTAAGAAACAGTTTTTCCCATCCTCTCACCTTCCAGTATCCCAGTAGTCCTCTCAAAGTTAGAACTAAACGGAAATCCAGCAGCAGGGAGTCAGGGGAAAGTAGCTTGTGGATCTGCCACACTAGTGAAAAGGGAAATTACAGAAGTTAATATGGAGCTGAAAGAGCAGGCAGTATCTTGCACCCTCCTTTGACTACTCATCATGTATACCCATCTTTCCATCTTTTTGCCTGTTTTTTTGGTTGTTGCTGGTTGGTTGCGGGAGTCAGGGGGCAGTTTGCCCCTCCTGTAGTATGCAGGAAATTCCCAGGCCAAGGATCAAACTCGAGCCACAGCAGTGACAACCTGCTGAGCCATGAGGGAACTCCTTTTGCCTGTTTTGAGATTTACATATAGCAGACTATCTCATCTACAACTTTCAAGCTCCAACATTAAAAAAAGAACAAAGACTAGACCTATGTACCTCCTGATGTGATGCAATAGAAAATACAAAATAACAACTATGAAATTTTCTTGACAAAAATTCAAATCTGAATCTGATCAAGCTTCTAAATATAAGTACCAGTTTATAAGAAACATTGGGGATGGGATTATGTTCAACAATATTGCTGAGATTATATCAGTAGAATCCAAAATATGGGGAACTGATGAGGAACAAGATCTAGCTTGTTCAACAAATAAATTGCTAAAACAAAAAAGGCAGAGGGAGGAATCTATAGTTAAGAGAGATGTATCATCCCGACGTGTCTTAATTCAAATAACCTACTGTAAAACCTAATTATGACATGGGGAGGGGGTTCCTAAACATTTGGTATTTGATTAAATTAGTAAATTACTGTTACTACTTTAGGTATGACATAGTTTGAGTTTTTAAATGTCCATTATTTATCTCAATTGAGAGATATACATACTAAAAAATGGGAAAAGATATTTGCCCTATATTTCAAAATAGCCCAGTTGGGGTTGGAAAGTTACTCCAGTGGAGATAAACGAGGTTGGTGAGGAGCTGATAGTTATTGATGCTAGATGATGGATACATGGGAGTTTCACTATGCCATGCTCTTTTTTTTTGTTTGTTTGGTGGGTTTGTTTTTTTTTTTTTTTCAAGGCTGCACCTGGGGCATATGGACGTTCCCGGGATGGGTGTCAATTCAGAACTACAGCTGCCAGCTTATTCCACAGCCACAGCAACTTGGGATCCAAGCCATGTCTGCAACCTACAGCACAGCTCAGCCGGATCCTTAACCCACTGAGCAAGGCCAGGGATCGAACCTGCATCCTCATGGATCTTAGTTGGGTTCATTAATCAATGAGCCACGAAGGGAACTCCCATTCTCTCTACTTTTGTATATCTGTGAAGATTCCATATTAAGTGTTTCTTTTTAAAATAGTTTCTACATGTCTTCATTGCTACAGATAAAGTCTAAACTATTTGTCAGAAGCAGAATACTAGGTTTCCTGCAATCTGGCCACCTTCCAGACTCATCTTCACCTGCCCTCACTCCCAGATGTCTCCTCCTTAGCCAAAAGAAGCTACATTCAGTTCTCTGAATATACTGTATATTTTCATATTTGGTAATCCCATTTGCTTGCCTGGAAACACCTTCATTACTTTCATCATTTGGTGAACTCCAAGGCAGAGGTTTTTAAAAAAAAAAAAAAAAAATTAATAAACTGCTTGAAATAGAACTAATGTCTCACTTCAAAGCAATTCCAACACATCATGAACATGACACTCTAATACACTCCATACACTTTCCCATCATCACCCCATTCCTTTCCCACATTATCCAGATACAATTCTCATGGTCCATCATTATGATCACTCCCTTTAACACCATCTCAACTCCTCTGCCCTTCTCTCATACTTACAAACCTGAGGAAATCCTATTCCTGGCCTACGGTAAGCCTGTACTCTTGCAGCTGAATGTAGATGTCTTTTTAAACTCACTTTCCCTAATGTCATGGGGTTCTTAATGCTGCTAGGCATCATTTTTCCCCCCTTATTCTGGCTTCTTTTCCAGTTTCCAAACTGAAACAATTATTTAATATATTTTCCTCTTTCCAAACCTCCAATATCTCTTCCCCCATACACATCATAAAATTATCTTGCTCTTTATTTCACTGAACAAAATAAAGGTAATCAAGAAGATTATGAAAAGCTACTTAACATTATTAGTCATGGGGAAATGCAAATTAAAACCACCAACAACACCCACCAGAATGATTAAAATGACAAAGACAGTACTATTAGCAAGGAAGTAGAGCAAATAGAACTCTCACACTTTGCTGGTACAAGTTAAATTTATATATATCATTATAAAATCTGTATTACAGTATTTACTAAAGATAAATATATGTATACTGCATGGCACAGTGGTTTGACTCCTACAGACCTCCCGAATTTAAATGAATACATATGTTCCCTATAAAACATTTCAAAAGGTTCATAGGATCACAATTCATAATAGATAAAAGCTCAAATATTCATCAGCAATAGAATGGGTAAACTATGGCATATTCATATAAGGAGTATTACATATGTATACTATATACCATATTATATTTACTCATCAGTTAAAATCACTGAACGGAGTTCCCGTCATGGCTCAGTGGATAACGAATCCAACTAGGAACCATGAGGTTGCGGGTTCAATCCCTGGCCTCGCTCAGTGGGTTAAGGATCCGGCGTTGCCATGAGCTGTGGTGTAGGTTGCAGACGTGGCTCGGATCCCGCGTTGCTGTGGCTGTGGCGAAGGCTGGCAGCTACAGCTCCTGTTAGACCCCCTAGACTGGGAACCTCCATGTGTCGCCGGTACGGCCCTAGATAAGGCAAAAAGACAAAAAATTAAAATTAAAAAAATAAAAATAAAAATCACTGAACTACAACTACACAAAACAACACTGGTGAAATTCAGAATGTCGAGTTTAAGGAGAACATAAGAGAACATAATGCTTATTTAAAAATTCAAAAACAGGCCCAAGAATCTATAGTGCTCTTATTGAATGGAACTTGGGCCAACTCTCACGACAGGCAGCAAAGCCAAACCACTAACACCAGGCTGTGATAAAGAAAAGTAAAGATTTATTTGAAGGGTACCAAGAAAGAAGAATGGGCAGCTAATACTCAAAAGACCCAAACTTACTGAACAAAGTTTGTGTGCTCAATGCAGAGTGAGGCCAAATGTTGAAGTCTGGAGCATTTCTCAGTTTACTGCAGGGCCAAGCAAGGAGAATGGGTACCTCATGCTCAAAAACCCCAAACTCATTGATGATTTGAGAAGAAATGATATAGGCAAAATTTGGGGTGAAGGCTGCAGGGTATGTGGCTTTCTTCTGACTGACTGATGTTGAAGTAACAAGGCAGTGAAGTTGCCACCCTCTACCTGGGTGGGGACCTTAGTTCCTACAGAAAACTCAAAAATATTGTTAATGGGGCAGGCGGCAATATAGCAGAGGAGTAAGAGGTCGTGCTCACCCTCTCCCACAAACACAACAAAAAAACACATCTACATATAAAATGGCTTGCACAGAACATCAGCCAAATGCTGGCAGAAGAACTTAAACCTCCAAAAAGGTCAAGAAACTTTTGACATAACTGGGTAGAACAAAAGAAAAAAAAAAAGAGAAAAGGAATCAGGACGGCACCAGCACTCCAGGGAGGGAGCTGTGAAGGAGAAAAGGAACCCACACCCTGGAAGCCACCTAACCAACGGAAAGATCAGCAGAGCCAAGGGGACCTCAAAGCTGCAGCTGGAAAAGCGCAACAGCCGGACTGAGAACGGCAAAGCGGAGCGAAAGCCTCACAGATCATCTGAACACTGGCACAGACACCACAGCCTGAGATGCTTGGGCGAGGGCGCTGGGAGCTGAGACAGGCTCTGGAGGTCAGTGCCCGGGAGGGGCTGGGGTTGGCGGTGTGGAGACAGCCTAAGGGGCTAAGGTGCCACCGAGGGGGAGAAATACTCTACAGGCTGGGGAGAGGAATGCCAGGACAGAGGGAACCTGGCAGAAGGTCCGGACCTGCAGGACAGGCAAGGCCCCATTGTTAGGGAGGACGAGAGGAGGAGGGTCTGACCACCACAGGAAACTCCTTGCACCAGGGTGAGCGCAGAGGGTGGGCTCTCGGAGGGCGGGGAAACTCAAGCGCAAACCACCAGCAGCCAGAGAGAGGATGGGGTGGCTCAAGTGCAAACTGCCAGCAGCCGGAGGCTGCTTGCTAGACCGCCGTGGTCCAGGCATCTCCAGCGCAGCCATCCACTAGACTCTTGCTCGTATATGGGAGACTGGGCACTTCTTTTGCAGGCTAACAGTGGCCAGGCACCTCTAGTGTGGGCTAAGGGCATCAGGGGGCTAAATGCAACACGGGGCCTACCAATCACCAGACGCTGTTGCTATCACTCCCCTGGGAACACACCTACCCTACACCTGCCACTGCCAAATGCTCAGGGCAGCACCTAGACACTTGTTCGCTGTCCTCTCCCAAGGCCATACAACTAGGAGCAGCTGGTGCAGCACCTCCTGCACGGCCTAAGTGGGACAGGGTGCTTCCTGGTGGCCTGCAGGGGGCGAGAGCAAATCACCACCATTATCCCTGACTCCAGAGGTGGGTGTGGCCCACTGTCACAGGAGATACCTGAACAAAAATCACTTGCAGCCCCAACCATCTCAGAGGGCACCACAGAGAAGGACATTACGATGGAACACCACCTGCTGTTGCTCTTGCTTCCCTGGGAGCACACCCACCCTGCAGCTGACATTGCCAAACATTCCGGGCAGTGCCCAGATGCTTGTTCCTTCACAGAAACCTATAACTAAGAGCACAAGGTGCTCATCCTGTAGGGGCTAAACAGGACAAGGTGCTTCCTGCATGGTCTATAGGAGACAGAGGCAAACCACTGCTGTTATCTCTGGCTCCAGAGGTATGAATGGCACGCCACCACTAGGGGTCCATCAATAGGCACCACTTGCAGCCCCACTCACCTCAAGGACACCACAGAGGAGGGCACTGGGACTGAAAAACACTTGTGGGTGCTCTTGCACTCCAGGGAACACACCAGCCCTGCTGCTCCCACTGCTGAGTGATCTGAGCAGTACCCATATGCCTGATCTCTATCACTTCCCAAAACACTGCAACTGGGAAAAACCTGTACAACACTTCCCTTATGGGCTAAGTGAGATGGGTTGCTTCATGCATTCAGGTGGTGGGGGCAAACCACCACAGTTATCACTAGCTCTAGAGACGATCATGGCCTGCTACCACCAGGAGTCCCTGAACAGGTACCACTTGCGGTTCCAGTCTCCTCAGAGGAAGGCATTGCAATTGAACGCTAGGCATTGTGGCTGTCACTCCCCTGGGAACTCACACATCCTGCTGCTGCTACTGCCAAACGCTCTGGTAGACCTGCCTAGAGCTCAATACCACTTCCCAGGGCCCTGCAACTAGGAGTAGCCAGTGTCACCTTCCTGTAGGTCCTTGCTGCTGTTGAGAGCCCAGTGACCAGGCACCAACTGCTAGCCATACCCATTGCTTCCTTCTCCCTGAAAACACACGGAGCACCAAGGAGATAACAGCCTGCTCACACCGAAGAAAGAGACACCAAATTTTCAAACTCCCACACCAAAATAAATAGTAACCCACCAAAAAACACAAAGGGGTGCTGTTGCCTAGAAGTAGCCTTACAAGAAAGACTACAGTGTGGCTTCTCCAAACTCACAGAAAAAGAAAAGCATAAGCAAGATGAAGAAGCTCAGAAACCATTCCCAGTTAAAAGAACAGGAGAAGTCATCTAAAGCAGTCAACAATGAAATAGACCTCTGCTGTTTCAGTCTGACAGAAATGGAGTTCAGAAGGGAGGTAGTGAAAAAACTTGAGGAAGTAAGGCTGAATATCAAGGAATTAAGACAGAAACAGCAATGAAGATTCCCTTAGGAAGGAACTAGAAAACATGAGGAGCCAAGAGCAGCTAGAAAACTCATTTGCAGAGATGCAAACTGAGCTAAAGGCAATAAAGAGCAGATTGAATAATGCAGAGGAATGAATTAGTGATGTGGAAGATAGAATTATGGAAATCACCCAATCAGGACAGCAGACAGAAAGCCAAATGAAAAAAAAAAAAACATGAAAGCAATATAAGAGATCTATGGGATAATATAAAGTGGGCCAAACTACACATAATAGGAATTCCAGAAGGAGAAGAAAAAGGAGATTGAAAATATATTTGATGAAATTTTGTCTGAAAACTTTCCAAACTTAAAGGAATCTGACATCAAGATACAGGAAGCGCAGAGGGCCCCAAACAAGTTGAACCCAAACAGGCCCACACCAAGACATATTATATTAAAAATGGCAAAAATTAAAGATAAAGAGAGGATCCTAAAGGCAGCAAGAGAAAAGCAAACCGTTATTTATAAGGGATCCCTCATAAGGCTATCAGCTGATTTCTCTACAGAAACACTACAGGCCAGAAGAGAGTGGCAAGATATATTTAAAGTACTGAAAGGAAAACATTTGCAACCTAGAATACTCTACCCAGCAAGAATATCATTTAAAATAGAAGGGGAAATAAAGAACTTCTCCAAGAAACAAAAGCTAAAAGAGTACAGCAATACTAAACCCTTTCTAAAAGAAATACTGAAAGGGCTCCTATAAAAAAAAGTAAAAAGTAAGAAATAGAATGGAGGAAAACACAAATAGAAAGCAGTCATTCAAATAAGCCAGCATACAGATCTAAACATGAAGATGTTTTTAAAAAACTGGAAAAAAAAAAAAGAGACAACAAAATCATACATTATGGGGAGGGGAAAAATAAGAAAATATAGACTCTTTTTTTTTAACTTTAAAAAAATTATAATGATGTGTTTGAGCCTATATGGCTATCAGGCTAAAGCAGCAGATATAAAAAGGTGTTAACATACCTAAAAAACAGGGCAACCACAAATCAAAATGGAATATCAGTTCACAAAAACTGAAAAGAAAAGCTCTCAAGCATAAAATAAATGTAAACCATCCAACCAAAAAAAGAAAGGAAGAAAAGAGAAACAGAATCAACTGGAAAACAAGCTCTAAAATGGCAATAAATATTCATCAATAATCATCTTAAAGGTCAATGGATTGAATGCTCCAATCAAAAGACACAGAGTGGCTGACTGGATAAAAAAGCAAAAACCTACAATCTGCTGTCTACAAGAGACTCACCTTAGGGCAAAGGACACATATAGATTGAAAGTGAGTGGACAGGAAAAAATATTTCATGCCAATGGACAAGACAGGAAAACAGGAGTTGCAATACTCATATCAGCCAAAATAGCCTTTAAGATGAAGGCCATAAAGACAGACAAAGAAGGACACTATTTAATGGTTAAAGGATCCATTCGAGAAAAGTATATTACAATCATCAATATATATGCCCCTAATATAGGAGCACCCAAGTAGCTACAACAAGTACTATCAGACATAAAAGGAGAAATAGATGGAAATACAATAATAGTAGGAGACCTTGACACTCCACTCACATCAATGGACAGATCCTCTAGGCAGAAAATCAGTAAGGCAAAAGAGATCCTAAATGATACAACTGAAAAGTTATACATAATAGATATTTTCAGGACACTACATCACAAAAAATCAGAATATACATTCTTCTCAAGTGCACATGGAACATTCTCAAGGATAGATCATATACTGGGTCACAAAGCTAACCTCAACAAATTTAAGAGTATAAAAATTATTTCAAATATCTTCTCTGACCACAATGGCATGAAAGTAGAAATCAACCACAGGAAAAGAAATGAGAAAAAACACACTACATGGAGACTAAACAACATGCTACTAAAAAATGAATGGGTCAATTAGGAAATCAAGAAGGAAATTAAAAAATACCTCGAAACAAATAATAATGAAGACACAACCACTCCAAATCTTTGGGATGCTGCAAAAGCAGTGCTCAGAGGGAAATTCATAGCCATACAGGCCTTCCTCAAAAAAGAAGAAAATCTGAAATTGACAGCTTAACCCACCACCTAAATGAATTAGAAAAAGAATAACAAAAAAAAAAAAAAAGCCTAAAGTCAGCAGAAGGAAGGAAATCATAAAGATCAGAGAGGAAATCAAGAAAATATTCAAAAAACAATAGAAAAAAATCAATAAAACTAAGAGCTGGTTCTCTGAAAAGGTAAACAAAATTGACAAACCTCTGGCTGGACTCACCAAGAAGAAGAGAGAAAAAATCCAAATAAACAAAATACGAAATGAAAAAGGAGCAGTTACAACAGATATTACAGAAATACAAAAAACCATGAGAGAATACTATGAACAATTGTATGCCAACAAATTTGACAACCTAGAAGAAATGGGTAACTTTCTACAGACTTACACCTGCCAAAACTGAATCAAGAAGAAATAGATGAGCTGAACAGACCGATCACTAGAAATGAAATCTGAGTATGTCATAAAAACACTCCCCACAAATAAAAGTCCAGGACCAGACAGCTTCACAAGTAAATTCTACCACACATACAAAGAGGAACTTACACCCATTCTCTTTAAACTTTTCCAAAAGGTTGAAGAAGAAGGAACACTCCCTGAGACATTCATTAATCACCTTAATTACAAAACCAAAAAGATACCACAAAAAAGAAAAGTATAGGCCAATATCTTTGATGACTACGGATGCAAAAATTCTCAACAAAATTTTAGCCAACCGAATCCAACAACATATCAAAAAGATCATACCCCACGACCAAGTGGGATTCATGCCAGGTGCACAAGGATGGTTCAACATACACAAATCAGTCAATGTCATACACCACATTAATAAAAGAAAAGTCAAAAACCACATATCATCTCAATAGATACAGAAAAAGCATTTGACAAAGTCCAACATCCATTCATGATCAAAACTCAAACCAAAGTGGGGATAGAGGGAACATTCCTTAACATAATAAAAGTCATTTACGACAAACCCACAGCAAATATAATACTCAATGGAGAAAAGCTGAAAGCCTTCCCACTAAAATCTGGAACAAGACAAGGATGCCCACTCTCACCACTGTTATTCAACATAGTATTGGAAGTCCTAGCTACAGCACTGAGACAAACAAAAGAAATAAAAGGCATCCAAATAGGAAGAGAAGAGGTAAAACTGTCACTGTATGCAGATGACATGATCTTATATACAGAAAACCCCAAGGACTCAACCTCAAAATTACTTGAACTGATCAACAAATTCAGCAAAGTAGAGGATATGAGGTTAACCTTCAGAAATCAATCGCATTTCTGTATACTAACAATGAAATATTAGAAAAAGAATACCAAAATACTTTACCTTTTAAAGTTGCACCCCAAAAAATCAAATATCTGGGAATAAACCTGACCAAGGAGGTGAAAGACTTATATGCAGAGAACTACAAAACATTAATCCAGGAAATCAAAGAAGACACAAAAGAAATGGAAAGATATCCCATGCTCATTGGCAGGAAAAATTAATATTGTAAAAATGGCCATACTACCCAAAGCAATCTATAGATTCAATGCAATCCCTATCAAATTACCATTACATTCTTCACAGAACTAGATCAAACAATCCAAAAATTTATATGGAGCCACAAAAGACCCAGAATCGCCAAAGCAATTCTGAGGAACAAAAACCAAGCAGGAGGCATAACTCTCCCAGACTTCAGGCAATATTACAAAGCCATAGTAATCAAGACAGTGTGGTACTGGTACCAAAACAGACATAGGGACCAATAGAACAGAACAGAGAACCCAGAAATAAACCCAGACGCCTACAAGCACATGAAAAAATGCTCAACATCACTGGTTATTAGAGAAATGCAAATCAAAACTACCATGAGATACCACCTCACAGCATTCAGAATGGCCATCATTAATAAGTCCATTAACAAATGCTGGCAGGGGTGTGAAGAAAAGGAAACCCTCCTGCACTGTTGGTGGGAATGTAAATTGGTAAAACCACTATGGAAATACCTTAGAAAACTATACATAAAACTACCATATGACCCAGCAATCCCACTCTTGGGCATATATCCAGACAAATCTTTCTTGCAGCACTATTCACTATAGCCGAGACATGGAAACAACCCAAATGTCCATTGAAAGATGATTGGATTAGGAAGATGTGGTATATGTACACAATGGAATACTACTCAGCCTTAAAGAATAAAATAATGCCATTTGCAGCAATATGGATGGAATTAGAGACTCTCATACTGAGTTAAAGTAAGTCAGAGAAAGACAACTACCATATGATATCACTTATATCTGGAATCTAATATACTGCACAAATGAACCTTTCCATAGGAAAAAAAAAAAATCATGGACTTGGAGAACAGACTTGTGGTTGCCAAGGAGGAGGGGGAGGGAGTGGGATGGTCTGGGAGTCTGGGGTTGATAGATGTAGACTATTGCCTTTGGGATGGAAAAGCAAGGAGATCCTGCTGTATAGCACCAGGAACTATGTCTAATCACTTGTGACGAATCTATATATGTATGCTTAACCGGGTCACCACTCTGTAGAGTTGAAAAATTGACAGAAAACTGTAAACCAGCTATAATGGAAAAATAAAAATCATTATATTAAAAAAAAAAAAAGATATTGTTATATATGTTCCTTGAGAAGGAACCAGGCTTGAGAAGGTCCCAAAGCTGCACTGCTTTTTTTCTTGACCACTCCTCCTCTCCCTGATTAGCAACTATTTGAATCTGCCCAGAGAAGATTAAGGAGTCTGAATAAAGCCTATTTCCTACAAACAAGAAATGGGGGACACAGAAAGACTTTTGTATCTGAGAGGGCCCCATGGGGGTCCTGCTCAGTTTCAATTCCTCCTTTTCATTTTCCTTTTTTTGGGGCTGCACCCTCAGCATATGGAAGTTTCCGGTCTAGGAGTCAAATGGGAGCTGCAGCTGCCAGCCTGTACCACAGCCAAAGCAACGTCAGATCTGAACCATATCTGCAACGCACACCACAGCTCTCAGCAACTCTGGATCCTTTAACCCACTGAGCAAGGCCAGGGATCAAGCCTGCATGCTCGTGGATACTAGCTGGGGTCATTACCAGTGAGCCACAATGGGAACTCCTAATTCCCCCTTTTCTTTGATACTCCTCAATCTGGAGAAGAACAGATGTTGGACAATAAAGGGAATTAGGAGTTCCCTCTGTGGTGCAATGGGATTGCAGCATCTCTGCAGGGTCAGGACATGGATTTGATCCCTGGCCCAGCACAGTGGGTTAAAGGACCCAGCACTGCCACAGCTGTGGCATAGGTTACAACTGTGGCTAGGATCTGATTCCTGGCCCAGGAACTTCATATGCTGTGGGGCAATAATATTTTGGATCGAAAGGTTAATCATAAATTTGGCAAAGGGACTCGGTGCTGGGGGACTCAGTTTCAATCCCCACTCCTGTTTCAATTTCCCCCACATCTTTTCAGGGAATGGGGCCACAACCACAGGCCACTTCCTGCTAAAATGAGGCAAAGTCCTGCCTCAATGTGGAGAACAAACACCGAACTAGAAATATTCCTGAGTTCCAAGTCATGGATCTGAATCTTGAATGATTAAGATCTCAATCCCCTGGTCCGCAATTTTGGTGCAACAGACTCAACTTAAGTAGTTGGAGGTGTGACACCTGGAACTTTAATAGACAAAATAGATCCCATTACCTGAGGAATTCAGAAAAACATGACTGAAACCCAGTCTGAACCTGGCACTATGGGGAGACCTGTAATCAGGTAGCCACTTGTCTAACTTTATTTAAGTAAATCTGAAGTTCTGATGTGGTAGTAACATATACAAAACAGGAGATCTTGGCCAATACACATCTTTTTCGGCTAATATCTGATCTAAAGCAATTGCATTGTCTAAAAATTTAATAGTTACAAGAGAAGGCCTTGAAAACGTCAGGTTGCAGCTACGAGCTACCAGCATTCACCACTTTGAGAATGGTTAGTGGTATCCTCTAGTCTGACACAGCTCAGCAATACAGGGACTGCTCTGAAATATATCCACAGTGGGCCACCTAGTATTGTGTCCTGGATGTTTGAACCACAGTTACTCCATTTTGACTTTTCTTTCCTCAACTGCCAAAAATATACAGGTATACAATGCATGTCCAAAAGGCCACAAAACAGGCTGCTTTGGCAAATGAAGTTTAAGTTAACCATGTATAAGCCAGAATGACTTCTCCATACCTCAATATGTGCAGATTTTTCCATAACTTCCTCTATTGATTCCAAGTCCTTCAACAGGCCAAAGCATGGTCCTCGAAGTCAGGGTGGGCATCTCTTGCCTGCCCTGGAAGTAGATCACGTTCCTTGGTGCTAGACTTCCTTTATATTTGCCTAGTTAATCCATGATGGGGAAAACTGACCAGATATTGTGAATAAGATCAGAGCTATGTTAATAGAGACATGCTCTATAGACCATACATTTTATCATTTATACCCAATTGTCACAAAAGCATTGTACCTGTGCTTTTAGCAAGAGACTTAAAGCAAACAGTGATATATCATGAGTTGTTACACTCCGCTACAACTCCACAAATTGTCCTTTCCCCCTGAACATCAGGGCAAAAGTGTGGCTAACACAGTAACTTTCATAAATACAGATCTCGGAGTTCCTGTCATGACTCAGCAGTTAACGAACCCAACTAGCACCCATGAGGACGCGGGTTCGGTCCCTGGCCTCGCTCAGTGGGTTAAGGATCCGGTGTTGCCGTAAGCTGTGGTGTCGGTTGCAGACGCAGCTTGGATCCTGCGTTGCTGTGGCTCTGGTGTAGGCTGGCAGCTACAGCTCTGATTGGACCCTCCATTTGCCAAAGGTGCGGCCGTAGAAAGATTAAAAAAAAAAAAAGACCATAAATACAGATCTCAATTTAAAATGCAATAACTATTGAAACTTTTTTTTCCCTGTAAAATTACCCTCATTTTCCTCAAACACATCCAAATCAAAATCAATTTGTTTCCAAAAGTCAGTTAGGTCCATTGACCACACAGCCTCCTCCAAACTATAAATGGTGGAACTCCTCAGGAGTCTCAGACTGAATTCCCAAAAAGGCCTTTCCAGGCTAGGGAATCCATGCCCAAGGCCTGTCAGACTCTGGTTTGGTGGATTTCTCTCGTCTAGAGGTCCCCCAAATATCAAGATTCTTGCACATGGCAGGGGACCGTCTTTGCATTCTCCTGGTAAGGCTGGTCAGAATCTACGAGTCTCCAATTTCTGGCGGGACCAGGCAGAGAGAAAAGAAAAAGGTTTCAATTCTACCCACAGAGGTGTAATTTAGCCGATTTCCATAAGTCGTTAAGTAGCTTGAGGGGAAGCGCTACCCTGTATGTGGAAAGCACATATCAACACCAGTAATATGGAGTTTCTGTCATGGTGTAGCGGAAATGAATCGGGCTAGGAACCATGAGGTTATGGGTTTGATTCCTAGCCTCACTCAGTGGGTTAAGGATCCGGTGTTGCCATGAGCTGTGGTGTAGGTCACAGATACGGCTCGAATCTGATGTTGTTGTGACTTTGAAGTAGGCCAGCGTCTGCAGCTCTGATTCGACCCCTAGCCTGGGAATTCTATATGCCTCTGGTGTGGCCCTTAAAACCAAAACAAAGAAACAAACAAACAAAACACTAATATTCCAGACAAAAAATCTAAGCATTCTAACCACATTCACTAGTTCACTCAGTAAATAATCCTGTTGTTAACTTTTTATGAAACCACTGGGTTTTCTATCCTTTCATCTCTTACCTGAATTGGGTAAGGTTCAGCAGTATAATTTGAAGTCTGTCAGAGATGTGAACTTGTCAAAAGGTCCTTCCTATGAATCCTCTTGAAGATGAAGCACTTTGCCAAAGTATCAGAATACAACAACTCTCTATAAATGAAAGACTTCAAAAGTATGGTTAAACACCTGATTACAGTGTATTCAAAACTTCGTTACAGCAACCTGAATTATGACTGGTAACATTTCATTGGACATATGAGACTTTTAGGAATTCCATGTCATTTTCAGAATATTTGCATTAATAACATTTATCCATATAGTATAACCTGAGAAGTCTGATTATTCATTTGACAATGCTTCCCATGTAATTTAACATACCAAATAACCTTAATTTAATATTTCTCTCTGAGATGCCTCAGGGTTCCTCTGAAGCATCTTAAAGTTAGCTGGAGCGCAAGAGAACTTTTTAGAATCTGCTAAATAAAAACAATCTGTTCTGGTAACAGAGAGAAACCAAATCCAGTCTTATCCCAGCTCATGCCCAACAAAATCCATGTCCCCATCTAAATTTAATCCCATCTTAAAAAATCCTGGAGCTCCCATCGTGGCACAGTGGAAACGAATCCAACTAGGAACAATGAGGTTGCAGGTAGGATTCCTGGCCTCACTCAGTGGGTTAAGGATCCGGCGTTGCTGTGGCTGTGGCGTAGGCTGGCAGCTGTAGCTCCGATTCGACCCTCAACCTGGGAACCTCCATATGCCACGGGTGAGGCCCTAAAAAGCAAAAAAAAAAAAAAAATCTGATAGTGTACAACAATTAACGCTCCTTTCCCCGTAAATCTTCTACAACTTTCTGTATCCATATTATTTTGTCCCTTATTTTCTTTTCCATTCCTCACACCTTCTTTACTGAAAACACACATCTTACTTTCTTGTCATACTGAAATGTTTCTCTTGCAAGAAGGCAAAGGTAGGTAAACTTAGATCTGAACAGGAAGCAATGCTTCAGTATTTTATCCTATTTGAAATGACCCAGATAGTCAATGAATTTTTGCCATTCAACCTAGTTTAGTTTCAAATTACCAAAATCTGAAGAGACTATTTTATTTTTTTGGCCTGCACCCTCAGCACGTGGGGGTTCCCGGACCAGGGGTTGAATCTACGCCACAGTAGTGACAATGCTGGATCCTTAACCAGCATTGTCGATGAGGCAACTCCTGGAGAGACTTTTAAATAGACATTTTTAAAATATAATTATTCCTATAGAGTTTACCTAAAAGCTCTTATCTAATTTACATTTACTTTCCCTAAAAGTTCCTTCATATCAAGTTGCTTTCCTTGTTGACAATTTGGAAAAGATGTAATAAGGCCTTATTTGATTCGCAATAAACCTAGGTACAACAGCTGTCATACTTATCACTGACAACTTTAAAGATGTGTCTATATTAATCAAATCAACTCAGTATAGAATATTTCCCAGATCATGTGAACCTGAAACTCATTCTAGCAAGTTTCTTTTATATTTCCGACAAGACATAAAGTCCAAATCCAAATGACCAGTCTGGGTCTGAAACAGATATTCTCTTAAAAAAGTCAAGGAGTTCCCATCGTGGCACAGCGGAAACAAATCCAACTAGGAACCATGAGGTTACAGGTTCAATCCCTGGCCTTGCTCAGTGGGTTAAGGATCTGGCATTGCCGTGAGCTGTGGTATAGGTCACAGACGTGGCTCGGATCCTGTGTTGCTGTGACTGTGGTGTAGGCCGGCAGCTGTAGCTCCTATAAGACCCCTAGCTTGGGTACCTCTGTTGTGGCTCAAAAAAAGTTTCCAAAGGTAAGTGAGGAGACCACGTACGCAGAGGCGAAGCAGGAAAGGTTTACCGAGCATCCATATGGAGGTTCACAAACCAAGCCGGTAAGTGAACCCCCAGGAATGAGAGTAAGCAGCTTTTACGCAGTTCACAAACAGCTCAACCATGGATGGGTATCCATGTCAACGCATCCGGGTGCACTTTTACAACAACGAGCACTTATTTTGTAGCTTGCACAATGGTTATACGCAGGCACACTAAGAACATGTTGTCTCAAAAACATTTGTCCCTTCATTCGCCAATTTTTTTTTTTTTTTAAGAAGAAGCAAAGCGAGACATCTAAAGGGTAAAGGTTATCTCTGTTTCTACTTCTAATTCTATATTGGGTCCTGGCAGCTGATAAGTTCGGCCCATTGCCATAATCCTTATTTGGCTCATCTGTTTGAGAATAAAGTTTAAAAGACAATTAAGCAGGCAAGGCCCTAACATGATTAACAAGAGCAAGATAACAATTGGACCAGCTACAGCCAAAAGCAAGGTAGTCAGCCAGGGGGACCACTGGAACCATTGTTTATACCATGGCCCCTGGGTTTTTCTTTTTCTCTGTCTAATCTCTAAATCTCTTTTAACTTGCTCAAGGGAGTTCTTGATAACTCCCGATTTGTATGCCTAGAAACAGCTTTTCTTAGTGCCGTACAGAGGCCACCCTCTTTTAGGAAAATTAGATCTAGGGCTTTCCTGTTCTGGAGAACTACCTCTGCCAAGGAGTTCAGCTCCTCCTGCAAGCTCTCTATTGAATTAGTCCACACCCAGCCACTGTGTTCTGCCCTCTTAACCCTTTTTCCAATTATCAAAAAGGGAACACAGATCAAGGCCAAAACAAGGCCCATGGAGGGAGGCATTCCAAGCCAACACCTTACCAGAGTTGGTGTCCCATAGTTCCCAGGTCCACTGAGGGTGAGTAGCTAGATTGGGGTGGCCTTGGGCACAGTCCACAATGAGAATCACCAAAAGGATTAACATAGCCTAGCAACCTAAGAGTCCTTGCGAATAGTGAGTTTCAGAGGATCCTCTGGATGTGGTTGGGTCACCCACCGCTGTGCTTTCACGGCAGATCTGGGCTCGTCGACTGGCCACCGTTTCACCCTGGTATGGTGAATCCAGGTCCCGGTGCTGTCCACCTTCAGAGCCGTGGGCGTAGTGAGGAGTACAGTTTGGGGCCCGTCCCACCTTGTCTCAAGGCCTAATTTCAAGTCATGACGTTTTATGAGAACTAAGTCCCCCAGCTTTCACAGGTGAAGAGGAGCTGTAAGAGAAGTGTCAGGGGGAAGTAACCGAGTAAGCTGTTCACATACCCAGTGAAGCATTTGTACATCCCGTACCCATTTTCCCACGCCCCATTCCCCTAATTCCGCCGACATAGGAAAGTAAGGAAGAAGGGAGGGGGCATCCCATATAGAAGTTCGTAAGGGGTGTTTCTTACTCGATACAAAGCAAAAGGGAGAAGGTCAACCCAAGTCTGGCCAGACTCCAAAGTTAGCTTAGTTAGTGTCTCTTTTAGGGTGCGATTCATTCTTTCTACTTGCCCTGAACTCTGGGGGTGATAGGCACAGTGTAGATCCCAGTGTATCCCTAAAGCCTTAGCCACCTGCTGCATAACCTTGGCTGTAAAGCCTGGTCCATTATCTGATCCTATTCTCCGGGGAATACCAGATCGGGGTATTATCTTGTGAATAATCTTCTGAGCGATTGTAGTTCCTTTATCCCTCGTGGGCCGTGCTTCTGTCCATCCGGTGAAGGTGTCCACCGTGACCAGCAAATACTTGTATCCATATTTGCTTGGTTTAATTTCAGTAAAGTCCACCTCCCACTGAGTTGCTGGCATGTGTCCAGTCCTCCGAGCTGCTGGGATGTTTGGTCCTTGCCCGGCATTTACTCGAGTACAGGGGAGGCATCCTGTTACTACCTCATGTATGATTCCTCTTATCTGTAGCACAACAAGGGATTTTGTCAAAAGGCTAGCCAGGTTACGTTCTCCCATGTGGGTGGCTTCATGTAGAGTCCATTTTCAGTCCAGGCTACCTTCGAGGAGTGGGGTCAGGTCTTGCCTCAGTGCTTCGCTAAAAAGAGCTGGGGAGTTTTTAAAACCTTGTGGCAGTCTTGTCTATGTTAATTGATTTCCGGGATTAGGTCCCCATTGGAAAGCAAAGAGCTCTTGACTCGTGGGAGCCAATCGAAGTGTAAAGAAAGCGTCCTTTAAATCCAGCACAGTATAGAATGTCTGGTCTGGCATAAGCATGCTCAAAAGGGTTTAAGGGTTGGGGACCACCGGGGGTATATCCAGCACATGGTCGTTTATTGCCCTTAGATCTTGGACTGGCCTGTAATCTCCAGAGGACTTTTTAACTGGAAGGAGAGGTGTATTCCATTTTGAAGTACAAGGCCAGAGTATGCTTTCAGCCAGAAATGGCTGGATGTGTTTGTTGATCCCCAATCTGGCCTCCTTAGACATTGGGTACTGTTGGGCCCATATTGGTTCTGCTCCGGGCTTTAAGTCCACCCAAATAGGGGCCCAACTTGAGGCCAATCCATATTTACCAGGGGTTGCCCAAGCTTGGGGAAACTCTCGTAGGAGCCTTTTCATCAATGGGGAGGTACCTGTAGGCAAGCCAACAGGAGTTATCCAGCCTTCTGCCTCCAAGGGCAGGGTTATAGTCAGCACAGTGGGAGGACATGGGCCTTGCGAGGGGTTCCCGAATTCAAATGTATATCTCCCTTTGTCAAATTTGAGAATTGCCTTTATGGCATGAAGTAAGTCTCGGCCTAGGAGGCCCTCATAGGGGCACTCTGGCATAACCAGAAACGAATGAGTCACAGTCTGTTTTTCCAAGTTTATCTTACGACTTGTGGTCCATTTACAGACTTGTGTTCTTGTTGCCCCCTCCACCAGGGTTGTATTGTTTTGCCAGGGGCCTGTATCGGTTTTTAGAACTGAGTGTGAAGCCCCCTGTGTCGATCAAGAATTGGCGGGGTTTTTCCTCCACTTGTAATGTAACCAAGGGGTCCTGGAGGGGGACCCCTGGCCCCTTCAGTCCAAGTCAATTTCTAAGATCTGAGGTTTTGGCTCGGCCTGTTGCTTCACTGTAACTTCGGACATTCTCGGCGCCAATGTCCTCTCTCTCCATAATATGCGCACTGGTTTTTATCGAGAGGGGGACGTTGTGGACGATTTTTTCTCTCCTATTGGGGCCTTTTATTGGGGGTTCGGTTTCCTTTGCTGCCGTCACTGTCATGACTTTGGCGATCCTGCATACCTGTTTGTCTCTATTGGTGTCCCGGTTGTTAAATGTGCGAGTTGTTAGCTGACTGGGACATGAAAGAAATTACAATGGCATGGCGGTTCTCTGGGGGTCCATTCCCGGTAAGCCTGCATCAGCCTTTCTAGGTAAGCGACGGAGGATTCCTTTGGGCCCTGCATTATCTCAGTTACCTTCGACATATTTGTAGGCCGCCGTGCAGCAGCTCGGAGGCCCCCTAATAGAGTCTGGCGAAACCGGGTTAAGGCAAGATTCCCATCTCCCGTATTAGGGTCCCAGTCGGGTCGAGTTGACGGGAATCCTGCCTCAA